>JAOXYA010123242.1:0-10425 GCA_028565675.1 Sorex palustris
GGGGGGGGGGGGGGGGGGGGGGGGGGGGGGGGGGGCCACGTGGTGTGGCCTGATCCAGATGGCGTGGGGAGCAAAGGCCACAGCTAGGGAGCAGGGGACGGGCGTATCGTGGGAAGTGGGGTGGGGGGACAGGGCAGGCGGGAGCTACCCGGGCCGTGCCCACTGGCTCAGCCGTGCCCCCCACTCCCCCCACCCCCGGTCTGCAGCGTGTAGCGGGAGACAGCAGTGCGGTCCCCCTGCACGGCGTGCTGCAGGAGCTGGTCCGCTTCCGGGGCCACGTCCGCCAGGTCGCCCTGGGTCCGGGGCTGGCCCCCGGGGACGCCCCGCGACAGCAGTTGCTGGAGGCCTGCGACGCCCTGCGCCAGGGCCTGGCCACCCACGGCGTCCACATCAAGGTGAGCCCAGCCCTGCCGGTAGGCTCTGGCCCTGCACTCCCCCTGCCCTGGCCACGCCCACGCCTCAGTCCCACCCTCCCGTGGCCCCGCCCCGGCTCCTCCCTCCCGTGACCTCTCCCCTAGCTCCGCCCTCCCACGGTTGCACCCTCCAGCCCGGCCTCGCCTCCCCACAGGACCGGAGCGGCACGTCCACCTGGGAGCTGCGGGAGCAGAGGGGCCCTGCGGGGCAGCCCAGGCCGTGTGGAGCCGAGGCCCGCTGACCTGCCCATTAAAGTGTCCGTGCAGCTTCCCAGCCTGTCTGTGTCTGTGTCTGTGTCGGCGCAGCACACGCGGGGGGCGGCAGAGGCGGCCGGGCTCCTTTATTAGGCCACGCCGGCCACACTCCGGCGCTCCCTGTCCGCTGGGCTGAGGCCCTCTGGGCAGTCCTGGGAGCGGCCACGTCCAAGGGTGACGGCATGGATGCCCAGGCCAGGCCCCAGGGACAGAGTCATCTTGGGGGGGGGGGGGGCAACCAGCACCTGGACTCCCCACATGCTCACGGCCGGGGGTCCGAGCCCCTCAGCCTCAGGGTGGGTGTCCAGCTGGAAGCGAGGCCCCGTCCTCCGGGCCCCCAGCACCCCCAAGTGAGGAGGGCAACTCCTTTGGGGGGGTCACACACGGACACGGCGCATGTGCCACACTCCAGGCGGCCTGGGCGCGAGGGTGGACCTCACCCAATCCCCGGAGTTGGGCTCAGGCCTCAAAGAGCGCGTGGAAGGCGGCCCCGATCTCGGCGACCATGTCGCTGGCCGTGGTGGCGCGGCCGTACTTCTGGAAGGCCTGTCGGCTGCACTGCCGGGTGAGGGCACACGCGCCCAGGGCAGCCAGCAGCAGCGGGCTGGAGCTGCAGGGGACAGGGCTGTCAGGAGGCCAGGCTGCCCCCTCCTTGGCGCCCCCCCTGCCGGGCGCCCCGCCATACCTGTGGGTCTTCTCGGGTCCCGCGAGCAGCGCCCAATGCACCAGCACTCCCAGGGAGCCCGAGAGCAGGTCGCCCTGGCCGCCACACCTGCGGGCACTGCCCTCCCGACTGCACACGAGCACTGCCGAGAGAGCATGGGCGGTCAGCCCCTCCCCAGAGCCAGGGACACCCTTGTCCTCGGTGCCGTGGCTGCCCAGTGTCCCCCTGCCCTGGGAACTGCCCACTTCCTGTCTGCTGAACCCCTCAGCCTCACCCTGCTGGCCGTCAGAGATCACGTCCTGCTCCCCTTTCCGGACCACGGTCACGTTGCCCAGGGCCTGGCTGAGTCTCTGCACAGCCGCACGGCCATCACCACCACTGTCCATGGGCTCCCCCAGCTGTGGATGGATACCAGGCAGATGAGACGTGCTGACCTCCAAGACACACTGGCCCCGGGGACCCAGACGGGGGAGAGCTCTGGCCACGCCGAGGCGGCCCGAGTACCCCGATTTGCGGGCACCTGCCCTGCCCGCGCACTCACCACGGCCTCCCAGAGCCTGCCGAACTCCACGTGGTTCGGCGTGAGTAGGGCGTTCCGGCGGCCGTGGATGAGACCCGGCTGCTGGGCCACCAGCCACAGCCCGTCCTGTGGGAAGGACAGCGCAGGTTACAGGGTCTGGAGGCCGCGGTGACGGGGCAGGCAAGGGACACAGCCGGGGCCCGGGAGAACAGTTACCGCATCGATGACCACAGGGAGGTCCCGGTCCCTCGAGGCTTCAAGAATGCCCTGTGGAGAAGAGACCCCCTCACAGCCACAGCAGCAGTCAACCCTACCCAGGGTGAGGACCGGGTCCAGGGCCACAGAGTGAGAGAGAGTATATGTATGTGTGTAACTTTCCGGTACCTGCTCTGAGCGTCATCGTGTGTGTGTGTGTGTGTGTGTGTGTGTGTGTGTGTGTGTGTGTAACCTTCTGGCACCCGCTCCGAGTGTTACCCTGCAGACCTGCACAGTATCTGGCAGAGCACCCCTGGCGGGTGTCCTGAGGGTCCCTTTGTGCCCCACCTGGCCTCACCTTCACGCTGGCCAGGAGCGCGTCGTCTCTGCCCAGGCCGGGCCCCACCACCAGCACGTGCAGCCGCGGGAGCCACTTGTCCACCTCGCCCACCGCCTGGGGGCTGTCACTGGGGAGAGGGTGGGCGTTTCCCAGGGCGCCCCCAGCCCCACTCCCTCCTCCTGGCCCCTCCCCCTCACTCCAGTGCCCATCACCAAGGGCCACTCCCAAACCATCCCTTTGCAGACCGGTGGGCGGAGCTCCCATCCGCTCACAGCACCCCTCCCCTCCACTCCTGTCCTGGACACGCAGGCCCAAGGGGCTGCTGCCCCCAGCGCAGCCCTTCCTGGACCCTGCTCCCCGCTACTATCCCCACTGTCTTCCTGCTGGACCCCCATACCCTGCTCCTGCCTCTCCCCCCACTGTTCTCCTGCTTTACCATGTCAGAGGGACACATGACCCACCGCACAGTGTCCCGAAGGGAGAAGCTCGGACCCATGGTCAGACACGAGTGACCCTCCGCAGAGCTGCCCGTCGCAGGCCGGGTGTCCTGAGGCCCACAGCACCCCTGCCCATCGTGCCTGTCACAGGGGGATGCGGGGCACTCACAGGACCGGGTGCACGATAAGCTCAGGGCTGTAGGACTTGATGACCGGCGCTGCGTCCCGGGCACAGAACACGTGGGACAGGTCTGCACCCTGCGAGAGCACAAGTGGCTGCTGAGGGCAGGGCACCGCCACAGCCGGGACTGTCCCCTGCTGTCCCAGGAAGCCCCAGGGCTGCCCCCGCCACCCCCAAAGCACACGTACCACTTTGAGGGCTGAGATCGCTGCGAAATACGGGGCACCAGTGTATCTAGAGAAAGAGAGAGCCGTCAGCGAGGGTACTCACAGCCAGACGCCGTGAACCACCACGCCTCCCCGCCACTCACTCCTGGCAGCCCCCCACGACGCCGATTCTGCCATCCATGCCCTTGTGCTTGTCGTGGGTCAGAGCAGGGACAAGTCCCCTCACCAGCCTTTCGGCACTCTCCATGCTTGCGGCGGGCCGTGCTGCACGTAGAGAAAAGCCTCTTTCCAAAACTGGGAAAAGAGAGGAAGACTTCAGGAAGGACAGACGCCATCAGCGTGACCAGAAGGAGCCCGCCACCCCGCGCTGGGCCAGGCGCCGGCTACAGGGCGGGATCGGGGTACGCCAGAGGCACAGCTCAGCCTGGACGTCCCCGCAGGATTAGTCTACAGGGAGGGATACCCCGCAGTCCCTGGGGTCACGGGAGGGAGAACCATAGGACAGAGAAAAGCTGGCCAGCCCCAAGATTTCTGCCCCAGTCAGGCCAGCGGCAGAGACGATCGGAGCTGTCCCCTCCTCTCGGAACCAGCCCACAGGCCACACCCTTCCACCCGGGTGAAAGCGCCCGCACGATGACACCGCACCGTGTCGACCCTGAGACCCCAGGGGCCACGCCCCGCACGCTGACACCACCGGGAACCACGCTCCGCACGCTGACACCCAGGGCCCACGCCCCCACACCCTGCACCCAGGGCCCACGCCCCCACACCCTGCACCCAGGGGCCCACATGCCCATGCTGACACCCAGGGGCCACGCCCCCTCGCCCTGACACCCTAAGGGGCCACGCCCCGCACGCTGACACCACCAGCGCCCACATGTCCACGCTGACACCCAGGGGCCACGCCCCCTCACCCTGACACCCCAGGATCCACGCTCCGCACGCTGACATGCCCAAGGCCCACGTCCCCGCACCCTGCACCCAGGGGCCCACATCCCCACGCTGACACCCAGGGACCCACATCCCCACGCTGCGAGCCCCTCGCCCCAGCCCGAGGTGGGCGGAGCTCACCCTTTCACCAGCCTCCACAGCTGAAGTGCAGCCGACAGCCCGGCCAGCTGCTCGCGAAGGGGCACGCGGGACTGTCCCCTCTGGCCTCCACGTCTCTCCCGACCCCCAGGCCTACTCCCCGCGGCGCTGGGACCCCCCCTGCGCCAACGTCCACAGCGCAGACACGGCGCCCGGCGCCGCCTCCTCGCTGCCCGGCCCGACTGCGGGCCCCGCACTGACCCCCGCACACTGACCCCGCTCCCGCCGGGGGCGCGAGAGCTTGCCCACAGTGCCCGCTGCCCCGCTGCCCCCGCCGCGCCCTCACCTCGCCGGCAGCCCCGCGCCACTGCCCACACGGCCCCGCCAGCCATCGGCCACTTCCGGGTTCCCGGCGGTCCCCGCGCCGCCGCCCGGCTGCAACTTCCGGGTCGACTTCCGCTCTCCCAGCAGCCTCCGCGCCGCCGCCGGAAGCGAGCTCTCGAAGCGCAGCGCTCGGCCTCGGGACCCGCCCTCCCCGCCTGCGATTGGCTCCCTGCACGGGCCAGTGATCGACGGACGTGACTCACGCCCAACAGGCCTGGCCGCCGTGAGGGCGGGGCGGGGCAGGGGCGGCTGACGCCATCAACGCGCGCCTGGGGCCGCGGGGCGCGATCGCTTCCGGCCGTGCGGCGCGCGCCGCTCCTATGTGCAGCCTCGGTCCTGGCGGCTCGGTGCGGGCAGTGTCTCCGGGAGCCGGACACCGGCGGGGTCGGGGCGCTGCAGGAGGCCGGGACGCCCCGGGACCCTCGGTCTCGGGAACGCCCTTCCGGGTCGGCGCGGAGCAGCTCGGCCGAACCCCGGAGCGCTGGGCCCCGTGGCGTGTGCACCGCGGCCCCGAGGCCCGCCTGGCAGCGCCGCCTCGAAGAACGCGCAGCCTCCGCCTTGTCTGAAACGGCCCCAGCACGTGATGCCGCTCTGCGCCGTGGTACCGACCCAGTCTTATAGGCACAGTTGGAAGTCGTGGGCAGTTTTCTCTGACACGCCTGGTCTTACATCTTAGTCAGCCCCCGGGGCCGGCTGGGCGGACCCAGCTCAGGCCCCCACCCTGCAGGGCAGCCCCCCCTCCAACCCTGCTTGGGCCCCCAGGTGGGCCCTGAGCACTGCCGGGCGTGGCGCCGAAATACAAAACCAAACCAACAAAACTCCAAACCCTTGGTTTAATGGCTAATTCAAGCAACCGGTTTCCTAGTGCTACGCATAAAAGCCTAACCAAGAACTAGCGTTAGTGCCAGACACAATCCCCAGGAAACCAAAAATTATCTTTAGACCTCTCCGTAAAGCAGGTTGCCTCTCAGTGAGCACCAGTTCCCCGGGTACCGCCTGGCACCTGTGTCAAGCCTGGGCCCGGGCCCACAGTGAGGACTCAAGGCTCATGTGCAAGGGACTCGCTTCTCGCTTCAGAGAACGCAAAATTACTCTGCCTTGATTGGACTCGGCTTCCGGAGACCCTGGTACTTCATTCTCGTAACCTATGGTCTCCACGGCCTAATTTTAGAAGGTTCCCATGAAGCAATCTTTGGGCTGCTGGCTTCCTTTTTATCTTTCTGACCTTGAATAGTATCCCTTTCCTCCAGGGCGCTCTTCTTCGCTTGTTCTATTTTTGTGCACCCCGTGATACTGGGTTCCTCTCCCTCCACTCCCAAGGCTGACGCCGGGTTTGGCTTATCATGTGAACTTGCTCCTTTTCCCGCATTACAGCCAGGGAGACGCATGTTCCGACTTCCCAGGTTCCGGGCAGGAAGCATCCAGGCCGCAGCCCTGAGCCTTTCCCAGGCCCGGAGTGACGAAACTGTACCAACGTGTCCTTAAGGAGCGTGGTTTTGCTCTGCCCCAAGGGGGTTGTGGTGGCCTGGGCTGTAAGCTGGCCTCCCTCCCCTCGGCAGTCGGGGAACCACAAAAAGTGCAGCCCAGTCGCCGTTACCCCAACAGCCCCGCCTTTGGCATGTTTGCTCGGGGTTCTGTTTTGCTTGGTTCGTGTGCACCCACCAGCATTGCCGGGGTGTACGCCTATTCAGAGAGCACTCCACATCAGCACCGAGAAAAACCTTTTTATGGAGGTGGGGTAGAGGGTTGGGCCACACCCTCTGTGCCCAGGCCTTCTTCCTGGCTCTGCTCAAGCATCCCGCCTGGTGGGGTACCTGGGGGCCCTATGGGGTGCCAGGAATTGGGCCTGGTTTAGCCACAAGCAAGGCAAGTGTAAGTGTTTTTTAGAATGCGGTTTGATCAATAGAAAATGAGGAGAAGCAGCACCTCCAAGGGCAGTTAATCCATAACCTATCCGCAGAAGACCTGTGGCCAGGGGGCTCTTTGTGGAAGATGTGCAGAAAACATAGAACGTGATGTCTTGTGCTTGGTGGCATGTGTCGGGCTCCTGTGACTCCGCCCTGTGCTGTAGTGTAGCCCCCCGCGTGTCAGCTCCCCTCAGCTCAGATGCACCGCCCACCGTTGCCCCAGTGTGGGAGAGATGCTTCCCTGCCTGTTAGGCTCCTTCAGAGCGGGGTAGTAAGCGGGAGCACGCTTCCCCCTGCGCGGCCGCAACACTCTGTCCTGACCCTCCCAGCAAGTGTGTGCAGGGCACTTGTGGCCAGAGGCTGGTCCTTTGCTAAAACAAATATTTGCCTGTTGGTGGCAGACCGATCTAGACTCTCTTGAGTCTGTAACAATGATGACAATTTCCTCACATTTGTCATATACCTCTGCTACTGTGTTTGCTTCTCTGTTGTGTTTGCTTTGGCCCAGGGATCACTCCTCGTGGGCTCAGGGGACCATATAGGATACTGGGGATTGAAGCAGGTTCGGCCGCATACAAGGCAAGCACCCTAACCACTGCACTGTCGCGCCAGCCCCTCCCTCCCTTTGTCTTGGGGAACATGACATTTCCCCTAGTTCATTTCATAATCGCTTCCCGTCAGAGAAAGCATGCTGCAGTTTCCCGTTCAGTTGTTGCCATTTCACTGTAAATCTCCTCACACTATGCTCACAGAGGCTGGTGTCCTCTGGATTCCAGAACGCTGACTCTTCACTTTCAGAACTCTCCCCTGTGCCCTAGCCAGGAAAGCCCCCTCACCATGCCTCTTTTTTGTAATCCCCGAGCTCAGTGTCAGGAGTAAGCGCCGAACATTGCTGGATGTGCCCCCCCCCCAAAAAAGAAAGAAAACCATAAATCCTAAGGGACTTACAGTGATTTAATGAAAATGCTTCTGGGTAGAAGTAAAGCCTAATTCCTTGCCGAGCCTTCATGGTGGTGCTGCTTCTCAGCTAGTAAGGAGTGACTCAGAGATGGACAAATTGGTGACGCATATGGAAGCGAGGGTTGCTTCTACCAGCTCAAGTCCTCCGAGGTAGAGGTACCCTGAATTATTTGGTCAGCTCTACCTTTTTTAGAACAACGTCCCTCTGCTGAAAACAAATAAAACAAAAGCACTATATTTCTATTTTCATCTTTTCTGTTATAAAGTAAACTTTGATTTACGTGCTGTTTCTATTTTATTGTGCCTTATTTAAATTTACTTTGTTACTTGTTTGTGGGGAGTCCACATCCTGTGGTGCAGAGGTCTGCACTCCTGGCTCTGTTCTCAGCAATCACTCCGGATGCTGCTGGGGTCCGTTTGGGATGCTGGGGATGGAGTCGGCCAAGCAGACAAACGTCTCTCCACAGCCCTCCCCACTGCCCTGTGCTCCAGCCTCCTGTGCTATCTGGTTCTTTTTTTGGTTTCTTTTTTTTTGCTTTTTGGGTCAGACCCAATAATGCTCAGGGGTTCCTCCTAGCTCTGCACTCAGGAATCACTCCTGGCAGTGCTTGGGGATCACCGGGGATGTTGGGGATCGATCCTGGGTCGGCCCCAGTGCTATCAGAAGAAATGATGGGGCTGTTGATTGCAGGCGGGCCAGGAGAGCCCCTTGTTCTTCCTCCTGTGGCCACCTGGGTGTAGGCTGGGCTCACCCGCAGCCCACAGCTGGTTCTGTGGCAGGCAGGGGGACTGTCCCATGCCCACCTGCAGGGCCACAGAGCCTGCTGATGGGAAGGGGTGTTTCTCAGGCAGCTCTCCACACACAGGGGCAGGGCACAACTGACAAAGGGAAGAGTGTGGAGGGGATCCCTGGGGTGTGGACTTCCAGCTCCCAGGACAGGCACGGTAGGAGCAGTCGGTGCAACCTCAAGTCCCTGCAAGGTCCCCAGAGCTTCCTTTTATGACCTGCAGTGGAGACGCGGGCCAGCCACTCTCGGCAGAGCGCCCGCCATGCATCCGAATCCCTTGGTTCCACCCCCATGTGTTCAGAGAAAAATAAAGAACCAGGCTGGACCCCCGAGACATCCCACCCCGCCCCACTCTCCGCGACAACATTAAGTCCCACTGGAGTACGCGGTGGTCAGCGAGGATGAGAAACCAGCTCTCGTGGCCCAGTGCCAGACGAACGCACACTCAGGCACCAGTGTACATACAACAGGTCATTCATGGACACACACCACACTGGGTGTGGCATCGTGACATCCCACACATACCGTGCTCCTTCAGCACCACACCCGCCCAGCCAGCAAAGAGTGTGTCCCTGCACAGCATCACGGCACTGGCAGGTCATTTACAGGCCCAGCGGGACGTCTTTCATCCAGCACCTGCCAAGGCAGTGTCCCCTGGTCACGGCCCTATTCGTGATGCAGCACAGCCATAGCATCGGGCTGCCAGGCTCTGTCCCCTCCTGCCACTGAGCCCTATCAGGAGTGATCCCTGAGGAACAGTCACAAGTAAGCCTTGAGCACTGCCAGTGTGGCCCCAAGTGGAAAAACCAAATAAAAGCCCTGCCATGCTGCCATCTGTGGCAGCCGCAGAAGCTGGCACTCACATGGCGCATAGAGCACGCTCCCACACAAGGCACGGCAAGAGCACGTGACCTCGCACGTCACACATCACCCAACGTCAGGGACAGAAGGCTGTGGTCACTGGGGAGGCCGGGGAGGGGCAGGGGATGGCCCAGGATGCTCCTGATGTGGCCGGGTGGCCCCAGTGTGCAAGAGGCCTCAGCCCAGGGCAAGTCTAGGCTTCTCGTATCTTTGTTTTCTCTTTCTCTTTTCTGAGTAGGAACGGGGGTAGCTACACTCTGTGGTGCACGGGGATCACTCCGTGGGATGCTGGACTCAAACGTGGATCGCCATGTGCAAGGCAAACCCTGGAGAGGTGACAGGTGGGGGCAGCCCTGGGCACCTCCCGGGAAGGGGCGGGATGGGTCCAAATGGTTTCTTCTGACCATTAGGGCTGGGCAGGGCCACTTGCCCCAGTGCACTCGTGCCCCCAGCCCCTCCTGCTCCCCCCAGCTCCTCCCCATCCCTCCTCCTGGGTTAGTGGAGTCTGACCAGCACCAGCTTCCACACCTGCCTGTCACCAGAGTGCCAGACAGAGGCAGGTCCCGTGGGGAGCGATGCTCCGTCACTTGGTGCAGCCGGCGCTGGTGCATCTGCGGTCGGTGCAGACGCCTGCTGGCCCCTGACCCTGCCCTGTCAGGTCTCACGTTCACCTCTTGCCCAGGATGGGCTGCTCAGATTCTGCCTGAGTTTCCCACCACTGCCGCACCCCACCTGCCCTTGGCTGCCCTCTTCTTGGTCTCTCCACCGATACTCCACCATCCCGGGCCTCTGGCTGGCAGTGGCCCCCATGCGCCCCCAGCCTGCCCCCGCGAGATTCAGTTCTGCTCCCCTGGGAGGTGGCAGAGGGGCGGGACATCCCCAGGCAAGAGGCCCAGCCGCTGGACACTGGGGCCGTGGGTGGGGACAGCTTGAGTTGGGGACAGTGAAGGTGGGTGGGAGCTGTGAAGGGGTTCGTGGACGGGTCCCTCCTGCCGGCCCAAAGACTGCCAGCGGCAGTGACAGCGCTCTGGAGAGGCAGCGAAGCAGGAGGGGACACCCAGGGCAACCCCCCCCACTTCCACCTGCTATTTGTCCCCCAAAGTCCAGTTCCGCAGGGAGAACCTGGAAGCCAGACCCCTTCCTGACCTGGCAGAGCACCGGCCTCATCCTGCCCGACATGGGGCTGGGGACAGCTGCCCAGGGCCACTCCCCTCAGACGGGCTCCAGGCTATGCCTGGGCACTGAGCTGGGTCAGTGAGAGGCTCTCTCTCCCTCCCTCTCCCTCCCTCCCTCTCTCTCCCTCCCTCCGTTCCTGTCTCTCTCC
>JAOXYA010123252.1:0-10425 GCA_028565675.1 Sorex palustris
TGTTGGTGTCCTTGGTGGCAACTTGCACCCAAAGCGAAGATCATCCACATCCATCCCCCGAATGCAGCTCCACACCCTACTGGAACTTTGTGAGACTGAGAACTATTCTCTCTGGATGCAGCTCTACAGCCGACTGGTCTCTGCTACTCTCTGGGCGAGCAGGAACCAATGAGGAAAACTTTGTCTGCACGGAAAGAAACGTGCTTTTAGAAGGTTTAAGCTTCCAACTTGGCCTGATATGCAACTTTCCCTTTTCAATTTTTTTATTGTTCTTGTGACAAATAAAGTCTGTACCCAAAGTCTTTATGGTGATCTTCATTGTCTTCCCTCACTGCTACTGGCTGGGCGGGGTCGGTGTCTGGTTGAACCTGAGATTAGAATCTTCCAGTTCAAATCTGAAACTTACTGGACTCAGCCACAGGGAGCTCCTGACAGCACATGCAGGGACCCTCCATTCTCAGTCCGAGGTTCACTTACACAAGCCAGTCCCTTTGTCCCTTTCCCTTCTGTGCCACACAGATCCAGAGATCTTTTGCCAATGGATTTCAGCCCGAGATTCCTTATTTTCCACCTGCAATGAGAAAATTGTCCATTTTGGAACTCTAGGACAGATCCAGCAAACTGAAGACCCCTGCAAGATTTCGCAACCTCCCCAGGCAGTGCAGAGGCTCAGAGTCAGGGGGTTGGTATTGAGAGAATGATTCCATGCCTGAACTTTTCAGTAGGGCAAACACACACCATCTCTACCCTGTTGCATGCACACAGTCCAGTTTCACAGTCCATCACACGTGCAGGAGTTCCTGACTAATCATAGGTGGATTCAAGGAATATCGTGTGACTCAGCTCTGAGAAAACATTAATAATTCATATAGGTTCTCTCAGAGAAAACTTACAGCTGCCGCATGGATGGGAGAGAAGGTGGCATCCTCAGAGCAGCGGCTGGATGGTACCCAGCCAAGGCAGGAGAAAGGGCAGATGCTCCAGAGGACAGTCCCCACCTGTTCCCCTGCCAGACCCACCTACAAACAGTGTCAGGGCTGGTGAGGCTTCATGAAGGGGACAGGATTGAGCCAACCTGGGTCCCTCTCCACTGCCAAAGGTCAGGGAGGGCTGGAGATGGGACCTAAGGCTCCCACTCTTTGATGACAATCCTAGGTCACCTCCCTGTCACCTGGATGCCATCTGAGTCTCCTTTTAACATCACAGGGCTCCTTTCCTCACCACCCTCCACAGTAGGACCACAATGGGTTTCAAAATTCTGTGCCAGGATGGAGGGCAAGGGACACACAACTCTCCCCAGAATCGCATTAGATAGAAGGTGACGATACGATCTTCAGAGACTAGAAATCCAGCCCATCAACCCCCAGATACAGCATCTAACACTCCCCCTGTGCCCTGCATGGTGGGAGGTCAGGTTCGGCTGCACACTAGAGACCTCATCCCTTCCCCTGGCAATGGTGGGCACATCCTCCTGCAAACGAGGAGATGGATCCAAGGGATGGACAGACTCTTGCAGACCTGGGATTCCCCAACCCTGCATGGGATACACTGGAGTGGTGCCAAGTACCAGCCAGTCTGAGCCTGATTCCCCAAAACTCATAGCAGCCACTGAGCCATCAATGATGTGCAAAGTCTTGAAACTGGAGAGTCTGTTTCATAGTTCCAGAATACACTCTTGGATATCTCAGCCTCAGTGCTGCCCTTGCCAGTCATGCCCTCAGTTCCCCACCCGTCGGGGCCCCAGAAAGGCAGCTCTGACTCTTCCTGCCTTCAGGCTGGTGGTCCCTCCCAGAGACCAGACCTGCGGCTAACCCAGGTCCAAGGCCTGATGTTTGTTACCCCATTCACCTGGACCTGCCCTGAAGGCACTGCCCATTCAGACAACTAATGGTCATGGTGAGTGTGTGGCCCCTGCTGGGCTGTCTACCCTCATGGTGTGACCATGTGTCCTCTTGCATTCTAGTGCAAAATCGGCAAACCTCAGGCCCCAGCACTGCTCCTGACTCCTGATGGATGTTTGACTCCAGATAGATGCTTCTTCCTCCCATGAACCTCCAACATGGCTCAGCATGAGGAACCATGCAGGTCTTTCCCATAGCTGGAAATCACCCCTCTCACTCGGGCTCCAATGACAAGAAGCTTTCTCAAGTTATCCCAGGAGACAGGACGGAGCTTCCAAATACAGAACCCCGGGGCAGGAGCAATAGTACAGTGGGTAGGGCATTTGCTTTGCATGTGGACTAGCTGGGTTTGATCTCCTGCACCCAGCTGGTCCCCTGAGACCATCAGGAGTGATCCCTGAGTACAGAGCCAGGAGCAAGCTGCTATGAGCACCATCATGTATGCCCCAAAAGTAAAAGAAGAGAAAAGAAGAGAAAAGGAGAGAAGAGAAAAGAAAAAAGAAAAGAAACCCAAAACAGCCAAATCCAGAAGGCCCAAGACTCCAGCAGAATCTAGTGCACATCATCATCCTTTTGGACTTAGGGATCAGAGCAATGCCTAGAAGAAGATCCACCTAGCAAGTCCGTGGAATGGCTGATACATAACCAGTGGAGGTGAGCAGAGAATCAGTGGAGAAAATCTTCTCGTTAGTCTCTGTCTCCCACGTGTGGGAACAGCTCTCGTGCCCAACAGCACATGAGCAGATCAGGAAGCTGTAGGTCAGAAGCCCGCAGAACCCCAACCCCACTCTCTGGGTTGAAGAAATTTGCATTTTTTCTAAAGCATCCAGAGAACTGTCATATTAGATGAAAGAGGAGAGAGAGAAAGAGGATGACAAATTCCAGTGATCTCTCACCACAGGGTCTAGAGAAACAAAGCCAGAAATCGGCAATCTTCAATGATAACAATACTCTACACTCTTAGAACAGGCCTGAGCTCGAGCAGGGGTCGGGGTTTGAGGACAGGGTAGAAGGTAGAGGTGGACAGAGGTGGAGGGATCCTGGTCCTCTGCTGGTGACTGTGGTGCTGTACCATTGGACAAATAAAGCATCGATTTACACTATTGTCAACCATGGTACCTCATATAAATTTTTAAAAAATAAGAGTCTTGTACTCTGTCTACCAAATAAAATAAAATAGAACCCCTGCTTTCTACTCTCAGTCATCATCTTAAGAGCCCTGACCATTTTCAAGCCCATCTGGCAGTGATGTACTGAGTCCCCAGACTTAGAAGCAAGGAGGGGAGTGAGATGTGTTCAGGGAACAAACGATTACTTGGGACGCATGTCTCTAGGATAGTCTACTCTCCACTATGAATGAAAACTATGAATGTGGTGTCTGAGCCTGACAAACATTCTCTGTGCACAAATTCTGAGAGTTTAATCTTGTTTAATATTTAAGTGCTAAGATGTGGAGTGGAAGAAATAAGCAACTGAAGGGGCTGACTCAGGTGTCCCTCTGACTCAAGTGTGTGCACTTCCATCCTGCTGACTGGGTGGGTCAGTGGAGAATCACTGCTCCGCACAAAGAGAGACTCGTATGGATCCAATTCTGTCCTCATCATTTCAGTTTTCAACAAATTTCATGTGGGGCTGGAGCAATAGCACAGCAGGTAGGGTGTTTGCCTTGCACGTGGCTGACCAGGTTCAATTCCCGACATCCCATATGGTTCCCGATGCACCACCAGGAGTAATTCCTGAATACAGAGCCAGGAGTAACCCCTGAGCATTCCTGGGTATGACCCAAAAAGCAAAAAAAAAAAAAATCCTTCAACAAATTTCACGACACCGTCACTGCTGGAGCTCTGAGATACAGCTTGTTGTTTGGCATTTCAGAGATGCGGTATTACCTAGTACCACTTTGAAAGAGTTTATCACAGCTTTAAAAAAAAACAAGCTGAGAAAAAAAAACGCTGTGGATATTGGCAGAGGTTTCTATGCAGGGATTTAAAAAATATTTGCTTTTATTTTTATAAAGTTGCTAACAATAACTTATTAGATTTAATATTCCAACACAATCCCACCACTATTACACCTTCCCACCACCATTATTTTGAATTTTACCACTGCCAACCAAGACTGCCCCAAAGGCAGATCCTAAATAATTTATTTTGTATTGCTTGATATAAATAATCCACTAAAAATGATCAAAGAAGTTTCTTTAGGGGAAAGTGTGTGAAGTGTGTTGCATCTCACCCCGGAGAAATAAAGCTCTTATATAAGAGATCACTATCATGTTGTTACAGGTTGAGCCTTAGGTGCTTATACATATATTTTTGAACAAGATTGGTTGCCTTTCACTTCACACCCCATCCAATGTGGTGTGCTACTCCCGGTACATCAGTGGCATAGAGATGAGATATTGCTCCAGGAAATTTAAAATGTTAAATAGGATGATAGAGCCGGACTTAAATTTTTAAATGGTGACTTTAGGGTCTGGAGGCATTTCTGCAGCTTGTCTTCTGAGATTTATTTGTGATTATCTGGATCATGGCCGTTAATGAGCTTATATGGTGCAAGAGGCAGGTCATGGGTGTGACTGTCAGCTCTTAGAACAGGGAGATGGGGGTACGTCTATCATCCCCAACTTTGTGAGAGCCTGGAGATTGCAGTCATAAATTCCGTATACCTGGGTTTTTCAGCAGATACATGCTCATGCGTGAGACTCATCTGAGTCCACACAGGAATTTTCATATGGCAAGTAGTTGCTCTAGTCAGGTCCCTCCACCTCACCAATGGTTCTAGAATCTTCTGTGACATAATCTTTGGTGGTGGAAAGTTCCACACAGGAATTTTCAATCAGCAAGTAACCCCTCCAAGTACTTCCACCTCACAATGGTTCCATACCCATGAATGATGGTGGAAGATTCCACACAGGATATGATACAACAATTTGCCTCTCAAGTCAGGTTCTTCCATCCTAAAATGATTCTAGAACCTTCTGTAGTACTTGCTTGGACCACAGACCGACTGCAAGGGGAGGCTCAAATCACTCAGGACACTTTGGGACTTCAAGGTCTTTTCATTTGACTATTATTGCTCACAGATTGAGATTGTCTCTGTGCCATGAAGGACCCTCAAAAGTGTGGAGCTAACTCCAGCTTCTGTCCAGACCAGGGCCCAACTGCTGCCCTCTGAGCCATCTCTGGATCTGGACTTGAGGGAATATGGGGTAACACTCAGCGCCCTCAGGCCAACCACAGTGCTGGGGGAGATGAGGCCTGTGGCAGGGCCTGGGGGGTCTCTGGAGAGAGACAGGAGTGGGGGTGGGACGCTTCTTTGATCCCTGCACTTGGAACCTGATCTGGGGAGGTCTTCCAGAGACTTCCAGAGGTGGGGAGGGAAACGCTGAGTGTAGGGAGGGGTGCGCATGTGCAAAAGACTCTGTGGGCGGTTACGGGCCTCAGGAAATTCATGAAGGCAGGAGCAGAGCACAGAGGCCCTTGGTCCACATCCAGAGACAGCCCAGCATGTCCCGCTTGGGAGAGCCGCCCCCTCTGTAAGGCCAGGCCTGGGCAGGCTGTTCTGAGACACCTGGAGTGGTCTTAGCCTGGGGTGGCATCTTGATGCCCCAAGGAGGCCTGCAGCACGGATAGGCAGGTGCTGAGTGGCCCTGGGGATCTGTGAGCCTGGTCTCCTGGGAGTAGAAATCTCTGAGGTGCCCAGACAGGCCCCCCGTTGTGGAGGCCTGAGGACTTTAGGGCTCCGGCTTCTGAGGACTTTAGGACTCCTGCTCCTGAGGACTTTAGGGTCTGGAGTTGGTCCCTTCACCCCGCTGCATGCTGGTCACAGGGAACCTGTGGAACAGGCTATTTCACAACTCTGCCCATCCCCCGTCTTCATCCCCAAAGCAGGGCTTTAGGTCCAGCAGAAATGAACACTTTCCTCCAAGGGTGTCACAGGATTTGGGGGCCAGAGCGATAGTACAGTGGATAGGGTGCTTGCCTTGCATGCAGCTGACCTGGGTTCTATCCCTGGCACTCTATACAGTCCTTTGAGCCTGCCATTAGTGATCCGTGAGTGCAGAGTCAGGAGTAAGCCCTGAGCACTGTTGAGTGTGGCTTTACTCCCACCCTCCCCCAAAAACCATCTCCACAAACAAACAAAAAGCCCCTGGGAGGGGGGGAGTTCACAGGATTTAATTCCCAGATTTGGGGGAGGGATGTAGTGCTCTTGAGCCTCGGGACCCCACTCAGGACTTCTCAGTCTAACGGGAGCAGTTCAAAGGGGATTTGTGGAGTTGCTCAGGTCCTACAAGGCACCCCTGACAGGGCACTTGAAACCTGATCCGGGAATTCCAGAGCCACCTTGGCGACGTTTGGGAGTCTAGAGTGATGCCTGGTACAGAACTTGGAGCATCTCAAGCCACCGCGTGATGCTGGAGGGGGCAGGGCTGGAGGCGGGTCTGCACGGGCTCACAGTCCTTCTGGGACATGGTTATTTCTGCATTTGTCTTGCTTTGCAAGGCTGTCATCCCTCCACATTTGGTTTGGGTGCCTGCCTGGTGTGCTCAGCCGAGAATCCTCAGCATCCTCGGAATTGTGCCACCGTGGACGCAAACGAACTCCTGGGCGCTTATTCTTTCTCTGTGCAGGGCAGCCTTCATCTGCGCCGAGGTCCTCATGGCCGAGCCCATCCGAGTGCTGGTGAGCGGGGCTGCGGGGAATGTCGCCCATTTCCTGCTCTACAGCCTTGCCACAGGGACTGTCTTTGGCAAAGAGCAGCCCATTGTGCTGGGGCTGCTGGACGTGCCTCCCATGATGGGGGTCCTGCAGGGCCTTGCCTCAGAGCTGCAAGCGTGTGCCCTGCCCCTCCTGAGGGATGTGCTGGCCACAGACGCCGAGGAACTGGCCTACAGAGACCTGGATGTGGCCATCCTGCTGAGCTCCATGAACAGGAAGGAGATCCTGAGCATAAAGGATCTCCTCAGGGCCAACGTGAAAATATACCAGGGCCACGGGAAGGCCTTGGATAAGTACGCCAAGAGGTCTGTCCGGGTGATCGTGGTAGGCAATCCCACCCATACCAACTGCCTGGTGGCCTCCAAGTGGGCGCCGTCCATCCCTAGGCAGAACTTCACCTGCCTGACGCGCCTGGACCAGCACCAGGCCCAGGTGCTGCTTGCGCGCCAGCTCGGGGTGCCGGTGCCTGACGTGAAGAATGTCATTATCTGGGGCAATCACTCCTCTGTGCTGTTCCCAGATGCCTCCCAGGCCACGGTGAGGGTGCGCGGCCGGCAGGCAGGTGTGCGTGAGACTCTGCAGGATGACAACTGGCTCCAGGAGGACTTTGTCCACAGCATACAGCCATGCTTGCCCACAGGCACCGTGTGGTCCCAAACGCCCAGGGCCATGGCGACCGCCAAAGCCATCTGTGACCATGTCAGAGACCTCTGGCAAGGCACCCCGGAGGGAGAGTTTGTGTCCATGGGTGTGAGTTCCCATGGCAACCCCTACGGGCTCCCCGATGATCTGTTCTACTCATTCCCTGTGACGGTGCAGGAAAAGACCTGGAAGGTGGTGCCCGGCCTCCCCATCAATGATTTCTCCTATGCCAAGATGGAGCAGGCTGCCAAGGAACTGATCCAGGAAAAGGAAATTGCTTTGGACCTGCTTTTCTCTGACCGGAAAATCACTCAGCTCAATGATGACAAGGAAGTCCCCAAAGCTGAAGAATCCAGGCTCCTCTCCGCCCCAACTTCCAAATCCTGATAATGCAGATGGATATGACATGTGGGCAGGAACACGCATCAAAGATTGTGAGCTTCTAATTCCAAATAAAATGTGCTTTTGATCAAAAGGAAGAACAGTGTCATGCTCAGGTCTCTGTGACAGGGGCTGACGGGAGAGATGGAAGACGGGACTGAGTCCTTGAAACCAAGGACATGGTCAAAATCCTGGGGATTGGATCTGCATGAAGTCCTGGTGCTGAAGGTCCTGGCACCACACTCAGTGTCACTCAGGATGCAGAAGACAGCTGGGAGGGATGGGACCTAAGTCCTAGCTACCCATCAGCCCTCACAGCCGCAGGAAGCTGATGCCCATGGGAGAACAGAGCTTGTGTTGGTGCAGACCTTCTCTATTACCCGTGGGAGCCTGGGAGTGCAAGTTGGTGTAGTATCTGCTCTCCTGAAGCTGGGGTCTGTGTCCCCAGGTTCTGATCCTGTGATCCAGGGGGTTTCAGATCAGTGGGTCTCATGATTAGCTCCCAGTCCCCAGTCTTTGTTCATGAGAACACTCTACATCCCACGAGCTCTTTCAACCCTCTGTAGAGACCAAGCCATCAGAGGACCGACAATGGGAATACTGGTCATAGAAACACATGTATGTGAACACTTATGTATGAGGCAGAGGTCACAGCAGGCTGTGTGTGGAGTGGGGGTGGGGGGACTTCAATGGGACCTGGAATGATGCTCGCGCTCCAGCGTATTCATTCTTGCCTTCAAAACGACCCCCCCCCCGCCTATTTGCTATATTTGCTAGGTCATAGGGTCTTTCTCAGTGACCCAGTTGAGTTCAAAGAAGTTTCCTAGGTATTGAATTGTTTTCTGGTCTTTAATTATTTAGGAACTTTGTAGACATAGGAACAAATGGTCACCTAGAGGCCAAGGAGAGATGAGTCCAAAGAAATACTTGTTGGGAAACACCTCAATTTCCTGTGTATTTGACTGAAGATTCACAGGAAGAATCTCCCCATTCATTTCTTTCCTGCTTCACAATTTCACCACTGTTTCCAGGGACCTGCAATTGTTCAGAGACTTTGCTATCTTCTATGTTCCCATTGATTTCCCTATTCCAAGGCTTTTTGCCTCTGTGATGATTCATTTCTTTATTAAAGCAGAGGTTTCCATACTAAACTGGCTTCCCAAGCCCTTTGCAGAAACAAATTATTCAAAACTCTCCTGAAGTCTATCTACTTTAATCACACAAAGGCTAGGGGTCCTTGTGCATCCCTGATGCAGCCAGGCCCAGCTTAATTCTGTCACCCCTGCCCAGTTCTCTGGGTGTGGTCTCCAGCAGCCCAGAGAAGACCAGTACTGGGATCTGTTCAGCAGAGTATTACATTGCCCCAGGTCAGGGTGTGGACCTCCCACTATGTGTGACACGGATGAAGTTTACATATACACATGCTCACAGGGTGGAGGTGGTTCTGTGGGAACCCACAAAACTTGCAGATGGGGACCTGGGTTTGATCCCCCTTAAAGCAAAAAAGAACAACAAACACAGAAGCTACAACCAAAGCCACAAAAAATAAAAAAGCAAAAAGCAAAATAAGGAACCAAATTTCCAAAAACATTAACACACACACCACTAAAATGTTGACAATGCATAAAAGTCCATACAGGCTCCTCTCAAAACAAAGTTTTTATTTGCAAGTTGTCAATAATTATGCTTCACAGGAGTTACTATTTAGAACCTCAATGATACATATTATTTTCCAATGTTCTGTGAATCCTGTGAATACCTCCTTTGTTAAAATAAATAAATAAATAAATAAATAAATAAATATAGAATGAGCTGCATTGAAACCATCCTTCCATTGGACACCATTGGCTTAGCACCGACACAGAAGAACAGTTTAAGGTCCAGGTGGTAAAGGCTCACGGTGGATGAGGACACCGCAAAGGCAGAACACTGGGAAAGGCGGCCGCGGTTTCTAGAAGAAAATCATTTCTAGTGATAAATTGATGTGGGTATAGATGTCTTCTTCTAGAAAATGTTGTGGAGAAGAAGTTCATTAAAGTTCCATGTTAATATTTCTCTGCTATGTGGGAAAAGGAAGTTCCCTTGCTGTGATTAAAAAGTCTGATGTGGAACCAGAAGAGAGAGGGGCGGGAACGGAGGTCGGGAGAAGACTCCAGATCAACATCTTGAGAGCCTGGATAGGGAGAACATCCGAGATTCTGTTCGGATGGAGGACAGCAGTGCTGCTTGCTGACTCATCATCTCATGGGGGGAATGTATGGAGGAGCACCAGGACCCCTCAGGCCAACCAACAGGCATGAGAGGGGAGGCTGGCCCAGGGCATGGGGATCCTGGGAGAGCAACAGGCGTGGGGGCGGGGCACCAGATGTCTGCTGCCCTCAGCTGGAGCCTGGTCTGGTGCAATGTGCCCCAGGGACTTTTAGAGACAGCCGGACCCCAACTGGCCCTACTGAGCTGGTTGAGCTGGTGCCTACAACTGAGAGAGAAGAGCAAGAGTAAAGGCGTGGGAACAGCAGCTCCGCGGACACATCTGCTGACACACGCAACATGAAACCCACATGCAGAAAGAACCTGGACAAGCTGCAGAGGCACGCCTTCTCTGGTGCCCCGGGACACCGCAAACCGCAGCACTGCCCTCTGCCCCCCAAAACAACAAATGCTCAGGGCTCAGGTACCAGGACCCACCCTGGACGCTGCCCAATTAGCTCCAGCCCATCAGCCATGGCCAGCCCTGTGGGCGTGGCCTCCAGCAGCCTAGAAAAGGCCGGACCCCGGGGTCC
>JAOXYA010123268.1:0-10425 GCA_028565675.1 Sorex palustris
CTGGCGGTGCTCAGGGGACCATATGGGATGCTGGGAATCGAACCTGGGTCGGCTGCATGCAAGGCAAACGCCCTACCCGCTGTGCTATCTCTCCAGTCCCTCGCTTCCGCAAAATTTTTGAGAAAGGCCAGTACACATTTAGGAGTAACGCCATAAGTGGCTACAGCTTGCTTAAGCGAGGAAAGAAACTTAAAGGGAACAGGCTCATATTCACCCGCCTGCCCATTTCCTCAAGCATCAGGATTACCAACAAGACTCTTCCCTACTCTGCTCCTCTAACACAGGAGTTTCCCTGTAAGTTGCTTCAAAAACTGATGAATCGGTGGAGAGAGCCATATGAGAAGGCAAGAGAGAAGTCTCCTCAGACTCAGAGTCCAATTGTAAAGAAGTCAGGGCAGCAGCTACGTGCCCCATTCAACTGCAGGGATCAAGTACCCATTTTTATGTGCATGATACAATTCTTTTCCTACCCTTTTCTACAGTTCTAAACTGAACTGATGTCTATTTCTGGGCTTGAACCAATAGCAATACATATGTACCCTCTCAAGGAGGAGTCGTATTATTTGTTCCTTCAAAGGCAGACCTGCTGCTTTTGTTAGAGAGTTCAGGATGTCAATATAGGCATCCTGCTGTAACATTACGGAATTACCCATCACCCCCTTTTTTTCCCTTCAATCTGCCAAGAGGCTATGCAAACTCTGTGCAATGTTTTCCCTCTCGGTTTCTCCCGCACCGGTCCTTACCTTCGGGACCCCCATTTTGGGCGCTCCCCTCAAAATAAATAAGTCACTAAAAGAGAAAGTAAAATCAGATATTTAAATGATTGTTTTCAAAGTAAAAAAAATGATCCCAGAGTCATTGCCACTGAGGGCATTAAATGTTTCTAACACCATCATCTCATTTGGGAATCCTCTTCACTGATTAATATCCCTCTCTCTCCCTCTCTCTCCCTCCCTCTCTCTCCCTCTCTCCCTCCCTCCCTCTCTCTCCCTCTCACCCCCCTCTCTCTTGCTCTCTCTCCCTCTCTTTCTCCCTCTCATGCTCTCTCTCCCTCCCTCCCTCTTTCTCCCTCTCTCTCTCTCAGTCCCTCTCTCTCAACTCTCTCTCTTCCTCTCTATCCCCTTCTTTCTCTCTCTCTTCTTTCGCTTTTAGGGAGACATCCAGCAATGCTCCCTAAAACTCTGTGCTCAGGGATCACCCTGGGTGATGCTCCGGCGCCCCTCTGGGATGTCTACAATACTTCCCTGGGTTCCCAGACATTTCTCATGTGCCTCTTGAATGTGTCTGCCACTCTCTTGCTTCTCTCATTCATGGTTTCCGAAGCCCTGCCCTTGACCCATGCACACCCTGCTTTCCACTGGTTTTTGAAAGTGGAATTTGACAATCCCTTCGATATACTATTTAAATGCATGAGGACTGGAGCAATAGTACAGCAGGTAGAGTGTTTGTCTTGCATGCAGCCTACCGGGTTCAATTACCAGCATCCCATAGGGTACACAAAGCCTAGCCTACCAGGAGTGATTTCTGAGTGCCGAGTCAGGAGTCACTCCTGAACATAGCTGGGTGTGGCCTAAAAAATAAACAAAAAACATGAAAGAAGATTTATAAAATGAACCAAAAAAAGCAATGGAAATGCACTGTAGCACTGTCATCCCATTAATCATTGATTTGCCTGAGTGGGCACCAGTAACATCTCCATTTGTCCCAGCCCTGAGATTTTAGCATCATAAACTTTATGCCCTCTCTCCAAGTATGTGGCACGCCAGCTGGATGTCCTTAGGCATAATGGTGACGCGCTTGGCGTGGATGGTGCAAAAGTTGGTGTCCTTAAGAGCCCCACCAGGTAGGCCTCGCATGCCTCCTGCAGCACCATGATGGCCGAGCTCTGGGAGCGCAGGTCAGTCTTGAAGTCCTGTGTGATCTCTCACAGCAGCTTGCGGATAAGCAGCTCCGTGGACTTCTGGTAGTGGCGGATCTCAGGCAGCGCCACAGTGTCAGGCCGGTAGCGGTGCAGCTTCTTCACACGGCCCCATGGCTGTCGCACTCTTGCTGGCCACCTTGGTGGCCAGCTGCTTGCAGGGCACCTTCCCTCCCGTTGACTTGCATACCGTCGGCTTAGTATGGGCCCTCTCATTCTTGGAACGAGATGGAAATGCAGTTATCATAATATTTCTAAGAGGGGCTGGGCACCAGGCTCTTAGCAGAGCTTGTACTTGATGCGTGAAGCCTTACAGGAGTTCTCTCATCTGCACCATCCCACCTCGAAGTGCCATTCTGGCACTCAGCAGTGCCTGACAGTGAGCAAAGCCCAGCATCCCCCAAACACAAAAAATGCGAGCCCTGATGTCACAATTAAGACAGCCACCAGAGCAGATAACAAAGGGACATATATAATGCATTTTGGATACAATTTGTTCTTTATTCATTGTTTTGTTTAGGATCATACCCAGTGATTTTCAGGGTTTACTCCTGACTCTGTGCTCAGGGATCCCTCTTGGTAGGGTTCAGGGATCATATGGAGTACTGGGGATCAAACCTGGGTCAGACGCATGCAAGGCCCACTGTACTATCGTTCTGTACTAATACGCTGGTAAATTATTTGTAGGTAGGCCAGGATAAGCAGAGGTCAGGGGTTATTCCTGGCTCTGTGCTCAGGAGTGACCCCTGGTGGTTCTTGAGGGACCCTACACCAGGGATCAAACGGGGTTGGCAAGCTCTGTAACCAGCTGTGCTCTCTCAGCCCCGGGCCTGTTAACACATTAAACCACGACAAGCAGCAGGTCTGGTGGCTCCCGTGACTTCAGCGAGGCCAGGAGGAAGAACATGGTTTCAACTATCTGCCACCTGTATCTGTGATTTGGAAATACCTGTGATTTCTATCACAAACCAGTGAAGATTCCAGAATAAACAAAGCCACAGCTCTTGCGCTCAAAGTGTGCCAATAGGGCTCCAGACTCGTAGGAGTCTTCTGTGCTGCGTCATGAGCCACCTCAAGAAAGAATGTGACAGGTGCCTCAGACAACAGCCATGGCTGACTCTCGAACCGGCCGTGCAGGTGACACCGGGTGGAGACAGCCACTCTTGGTCTAGGATGTGGCTTCTAGGGATATCTCTTCCAATGTGGGGTGCACTGGTCCTGGCCGTGGGGCTGGACATTGATGTCTGTTTGCCTGTCTCCTGTTTGGCTGGGGGGTGGGGGGCACACCTGGTGATGCTCAGGACTTACTCCTGGCTCTGAGCTCAGGGATCACTCCTGATGGGGCTCAAGGGATAATACGGGATACCAGGGATCTAACCCATGTCAGATACATGCAAGTACACTCCCCGCTGAGCTGTCTCTCCTGCTCCTGTGTTGCTTTTTCTTCCCCAAGGTCATGGACTCCTTGAACCTATGACCCATTCAAGAGTTGCTGGAAGCCAGAATAAAAACCATCATTGGAGCCAAGCCACAGCAAAAGCCCTGGCTGACCTGGGTTTGATCTCCGGCATCCCATATGGTCCCCAGAGCATCAGTGCACAGCCAGGGGTAGCCCCTGAGCATTGTTGGGTTCAAAAATAAAATAAAATAAAAACCAGCATAAGATGGATCCAGGCCAAGAACTTGTAGGAGGATGAAGAAAAGGGGTGGGCTAGAGTGATAGTATAGCAGGTAGGGTGTTTGTCTTGCACGTGGTCAACGTGGGTTCAATCCCCTGCATCAATAAGGTCCCCTGAACTCCACCAGCAGTGATCCCTGAGCTCACAAGTAAGCCCTGAGCACAGCTGGGTGTGTCCCAAAAACCAAAAAGGAAAAAGAATCAAATAAATAGAGGCACAAGAGATAGTGCAGTGAGCAGGGTGCCCGCTATGCATGCAGTCGACCTGGATTAGATCCCCAGCATTGCATAGGGTGCCCAGAGTCCCTCCAGGAGTGACCCCTGAGCGACCAGGGGTGCCAGGAGTGAGCCAGAACAAGCCAGGAGTAGCCCCTGAGCACTGCCGGGTGTGGCCCCAACACCAAAAACAGCAACAACTATGTGTCTTGGTGTGAGCATAGGCCTCGTGAGCAGGATTTTCTGGGTTCAATCTCTGGAACCACAAAAGCCAAGTTTGGAGGAGGAGAACAGAGACTTTGGAGGGACTGGTTAGCCCTGAAAGAGGTGTGGGCAGGGAAGGGCAGAGCCATGCCAGGAAGGGAGGTTTCGGCATGTGTGATTCAGCTGGGAGGGGGTGTTGGCCAGGGTCCCCTGGACCTAGTGAGATGAAAGTGTGGGGGTTTGGGAGGGAGTGCTGGAAAGATCTTACAAGAGGAAGACACTTGCTTTGCATGCATCCAGCTCTAATTCAGTCCCCACCACCACATATGATTCTCCAGCACCACCAGAAGTGATTCCTGCAGAGCCAGGAACAAGCCCTGAGCACCATTGGGTGTGACCCAGAAACAAACCAAAAGAGTAATCCCTGAACAGTCAGAAACAGCTGAGAGAAGCCCCAACCCATTCCCCCCAAAGAGAGAAGCTGGGTTCTGGAGAATCCCCTCAGGGTTTTGCAGGCTTGCCCTGAGGCACCCCTGCAGGCCTGAGTTCAAGGCCCAACAGAGGCACTTCCCAACTCAGTGCTGCCTCTGTGTTGTTCAGAGAATGGGCTGATGACAAGATCTGCATCTGAGGGGGGCAATGACAGAAGTCTGGTGGGGCTGGACAGAGTGGTGACTGCACAGGGCTCCAGATGGTCCAAACCCACCAGCCGAAGATCACAGATGTGTCTGTCTGTTACATCGTTACCCAGCCAAGGAAAACAGCTTTACTGGTTCCTCTGGCCAGAGGCTAAGATCTCCAGCACTACACGGTCCTGTGAACATCGCCAGGAGCAACCCCTGGGCACCGAGAAGCCCAGAGCATCAGCATGGGTGGCCCCAAATCCCAAAGCAAAAGGAAAAAATAAGACTCTCATTGTTACTTCATTTTTTTTGTTTTACCTTTTTTTCTTTCTTTCTTTTTTTTTTTTTTTTTGGCAGTGGGTACCATACCCGGCAATGCTCAGGGCTTACTCCTGGCTCTGTGCTGAGGAATCATTTTCGGCAGTGCTCAGGGGACCATGTGGGATGTTGGGGATCAAACTCGAGTCAGCCACATGTAAGACAAGTGCCCTTGCTTGCCCAAGACCTCGAGTTTAAGTCCCATCGCTGCTTCCCACATCCCTGACAACCCCCAGCACCAACAACCCTGAACTGCTGCCCAGAAACTCATCAGCTGTAAAGAACTTGCATCCCAGGGTCAAGGATCGCTTACATGGACCCCCACCCTGCAAAAAGAGAGAGAGAGAGAGAGAGAGAGAGAGAGAGAGAGAGAGAGAGAGAAAGGAAAACAAAAAGATCAATTCCAAATGGCCACCTTGACCCCCACCAGGAGTGATTCCAGAGTGCAGAGGCAGGAGTAAGCCCTGAGCACCACCAGGTGTGGCCAGAAAGAAAGAAAGAAAGAAAGAAAGAGAGAGAGAGAGAGAGAGAGAGAGAGAGAGAGAGGAAGATTGGGAAGGAAGGAAGGAAGGAAGGAAGGAAGGAAGGAAGGAAGGAAGGAAGGAAGGAAGGAAGGAAGACTGATTTAGGAACCAGAAAGATAGTATAGAGGGGAGGATGGCGAAACTGGATTCTGTCCTCAGCATCCCATATGGTCCCCTGAGGCCTGCAAGGAGTAATTCCTGAACAGAGAGCTAGGAGTAAGCCCTGAGAGCCGCCAGATGTGAGCCAAAAACTGCCCCCCCACAATAATATTATAAAATTTAGAGGCCAGAGTGATAGTACAGAAGGTAGGGCGTTGGCCTTGCAAGCAGCCGACCTTGATTTGATCACCAGCATCCCATATGGTCCCCCAAGCCCTGCCAGGAGTGATCCCTGAGTGCAGAGCCAGAAGTAAGCCCTGAGCACCGCTGGATTCGACACTCCCCCCAAACCTCCCCTCTCAAAAAACAAAAACAAAAACAAAAACAAAAAAACAAAAAAATCACCAAACACAAACACACACACACAAACACAACAAAGACTGAAAAAATCCAAGCTGCGTGATGGAACGGCCAAGTGGCAAGAAGAGAAAGACGGTTGGCGCTGGGGGGAGGATGGGGGTGCTGGGAAGGGCCCCCGGGGATTTTCTGGGGAACGGAAATGTTCTATATCTTAATTGAGGTGGCGCTGACACGGGTGCACGGATTTGTCAGAACACGTCAGGCTGCACTTGTAAAACGTGTGCACGTGGCTGTATGTAAATTATACCCCAATTAAAAACCGAGTGAAGCTGGGTCTTCTGGCCCGTGCCAACCCCGCCAGCAGCCGCAGGAGGCCTGTCTGCCGAACGAATGTATGCATGCAAGCAGGAAGCAATAGACGGATGACTCGGCAGGAGAAGCGATCAAAGGGGCACGCAATAGCCCTCCTGAATCCCTCCGAGACGCGTGGCTCCTCCGTCTGGGGGGAGGGCTGCACCGCGCCCCGACAGGCTCAGGGGTGATTCCTGGCTCTGTGCTCAGGAGCGACCCCTAGTGGTGCTCGGGAACGCCACGCAGTGCCGAGGGTTAATGGGGCAGCTGTGA
Organism: Sorex palustris; assembly: GCA_028565675.1. Lineage (NCBI taxonomy): Eukaryota > Metazoa > Chordata > Mammalia > Eulipotyphla > Soricidae > Sorex > Sorex palustris. Next base: position 6,565 of record JAOXYA010123268.1, read on the forward strand.
GCAAAGGCAGTGTTTTACCCTCAATCCTCTCGCTCACGGCCCCGCGACTTGATAAAGGAGGAGACTGAGCATGCCCCGTGCCCAGGAAGATTGAGAGCGCCCTGCCCCTCACCCGACTCCCCCATACCCACTCAATAAAAACTCAGAGCCTTGGTTTTGCAGACAGAGCGAGCCCCTAGCAGCTCTCCCTATTCCGCTGTCCCCTTCTCAACTACTCCTTCGACAGAACACACAATTCTCTGCTCGGGCAGCTTAGAACAGGTCAAGGCCACCCCTAAGCCCAAAGCCTGAAACTGAATGTGAGAATCGGTTTTCGTCTCTTTGCTTTGGGTTACCCCGGCAATGCTCAGGCTTACGCCTGGCTCTGCACTCAGGGATCATTCCTGGTGGGGCTCAGGGGCCCGTTTGGTGTGCTGGGGATTGAACTCAGGTCAGCCACATGCAAGGCAAATGCCCTCCCTGCTGTACTATCACTCTGGCCCTGTGAAGCTCATTTTTAAATAGATTTTGGGGGCCAGAGAGATAGTACAGTGGGGAAGGCCCTTGCTTTATCCTTGGCCAACTTTGGTTCTATCATATATGGTCCCCCAAACACCACCAGGTGTCACTCCTGAGCATAGAGCCAGGAGTAAGAGTTGAGCACAGCTGAATGTGGCCCAAAGTACCCCCCAACACACACACACACACACACACACACACACAGACACACACACACACATTAAAATCTGTCATTTAGTAGTAGGAAATGTTTGATTCATAGACCTATTTTATCTACCCAAGGTTGGTTAAAACTTTCTCAGGTGAGGTTCCAAGTACTGGGATAGTTTAATGCTTGTTTCACATTCCCAGTTCCATCCCATCACAACCTGCTTCCCCCAGCACTTCTGGTGGTAGACCCCCAAGTACTGCCATGTGTGGCCCCCAAACAAACAAACAAACAAACAGCAACAACAACAAAGACAAAACAAAACAAAACTTTTTCCTAAAGTGAAGGAGGCAAAAGTGAGTAGAAAACACCAAAGAAGGGGACAGAGCAGGGACTGGAGCGATAGTACAGTGGGTAGGACGTTTGCCTTGTACACGGTCGACCTCAGTTCGATCTCCAGCATCCCATATGGTTCCCCAAGCACCGCCAGGAGTTCCTGAGCGCAGAGCGAGGAGTAATCCCTGAGCATTGCTGGGTGTGACCCAAAAAGCAAAAACTAAAAAGGGCCAGAGCAATAATACAATGGGTAAGGCATTTGCCTTGCCTGTGGCTGACCCGGGTTTGATCCCTGTCAACTTATATGGTCCCCCGAGCAATGTCAGGAGTAATTCCTGGGTGCAGAGCTAGGAGTTACCCCTGAGTATTGTGGGATGTGACCCGAAAGGCCAAAAAAGAAAAAAAGGAAAAGAAAACACCAAAGAAGGCTGGGAGAGGAGTCTTAAGGGGGGGCCTTATGGCAAGACCCACAAGGGAGGAGCAGGGTAAGGGTGGGGGGGATGGAACCTGCTGAGGATGGGGTGTGGGGAGTGAGAAAAGAAAGGCGTACAGGTACGACTGGTTTGGGCCAGAACCATAGGACCAGGAGGAAACTGCCTGAATGGTTCAAGCTATTTTGCACCCCAGGGCCTCAGCACACTCTTCCAGAGGCCTGGAATGCCCTCACCTCGCCGCACCCTGCCTCACCCCTGCCCTCACCCAACCTCACCCCTGCTCCCAGCACAGCTGCCACTCTGACCCATTCCCTGCTTTTCAGGGCCTGGGATTGAACCCAGGCATGCCCTACCCTGCCCCATTCAGCCCTTTATTTGACTGAATGGTCCCTGATTCAGGAGCCCCAGGTGACCTCTGAGCTCGGCAGAGGTCCTGGTAGCTGGCTTGTGGGGGTGTCTTAGAAAGTCACTGTGGCCATGGGGTGTGGAGAAAAGCCTTCACTTCTCTTAGGAAATACATCACAGTGGAGTTGCTGTGCATTAGGAGCTATATATAATGATCACATGTCATTATATTTATATATGTGCCGCATTTCTCAAGTTTCTACACTTTTTCTTTGTGTGTGTGAGATTGGGCCACACCTAGCAATGCTTGGGGACCAGGAGCGCCGGGGTTCAAACCAGGGTTGTTTTCATTCAGACAAGCACCTTTTTACACTCTTCAAAATTGGGCACATGAGCTAGAACAGTGGGGAGGGTGCTTGGCTTACATATGGCTGACCTGGGTACGATCCCCAGCATCCCATAAGGTCCCTTGAGCCTCACCAGGAGTGACCCCTGAGCAGTCAAGACTAAGCCCTGAGTACCACCAGGTGTAGCCCAAAAAACAAAACACACACACATACACACATACATTCATTACTGGGAAAGACAGTACAGGAGGTAAGGCACTTGTCTTGTATGGGGCTGCTTCCCTGCATTGGGTTCAGTCCCTCAATAGGGGACAAGAGAGCCAAGAATAGGCCCCAGGCCCCACTATATGCCTCCTGGTTTTGAGGTTACCCATGGTGCTCATACACCACAGGTGCCAGAGTGGGAACCTAGGGTCCCTCAGGCAACTCATGAGCCCTCTCCCAGGCCTTTTGGTTTTTTTGGATTGGGAGGGAGGTGCTGGGGGGGTCACATTTGTTAATTCGATGCTCAGGTCTCACTCCTGGCTCTGCACTCAGGAATCACTCCTGGCAGGACTCAGGGGACCCTCTGTGGTGCTGGGGTCAACTGTGTGCAAGGCAGCAGCTCTGATCCTAAAAGTATGTCTTTATAGAGGCCAGAGAGACCATACAGGAGCTAAGCTGCTTACCTTGTATGTGACTGAATAGAGTCTTGAATAGAACTAGAAGCACAGAGCTGGCAATACCCCCTGTACCCCTGGTTTGGTCCTCACACCTCCTTTCCAAATTGTATTTGTAAGATTTTCTCTTTTTCTCTCTCCCTTTCTTTCTTTCTTTCTTTCTTTCTTTCTTTCTTTCTTTCTTTCTTTCTTTCTTTCCACATCTGACAATGCTCAGGGGTTACTGCTGGCCCTGCACTCAGGAATCAATCCTGGAGGATTTGGGAGACACTTTGGGATGCCATGAATGAAACCCGAGTCAGCAGTGTGCAAGGCACGTTCCCTGTCCATGTGCTATCTCTTTGGCCACCACTTGCAGAAACACTAAATAGTTGATGTCAGTCCCTGGCCTCAAACCATACCAGGGTTTTCAGATGGGCAGTATATGAGCCGATGACCTTATTAAAATTGGAAAATTCCGAGGGCCAGAGTGATAGTACAGCAGGTAGGGCGTTTGCCTTGCACGCAGCCGACCTGAGTTCTAATTCCCAGCACCCCTTATGGTTCCCCAAGCACCGCCAGGAGTAATTCCTGAGTGCAGAGCCAGAAGTAACCCCTGAGCATCGGTGGGTGTGACCAAAAACAGCAAAAATAAATAAATAAATAATAAAATTGGAAAATTCCTAAGTCTGACTCCTAGGGGGTCTGACAAGGGATGTGTAGAAATAGTTTTAGGAGCCTGAACAATAGTACAGTGGGTAGGGTGTGTGCTTTGCATGCAGCTGCCCCAGGTTTGATTCCTAGCACCTCAGATGGTCCAGTGAGCACCGCCAGAAGTCCTGAGTGCAGAGCCAGGAGTGACCCCTGAGCATCGCCAGGTGGACACAAATAAATAAAAAATAAATAAATACCAAAAATAAATAAATCATAGGAAGGAGGATGGATGGAAGGAAGGAAGGAAGAAAGGAAATACTTTTAGGCAGGCTCATCTCTCAGGCACAGATCACTTGCCTTGCATGCCCAAAGTCCTGGGTTCCAAGCCTAGCAAAGCAAACCACAGCAAGAAATAAGAACGTTTCATACCCTAAAGGAAAGAGAGTAAAGGGGAATGCGCC
>JAOXYA010123275.1:0-10425 GCA_028565675.1 Sorex palustris
TCCCTCCCTCCCTCCCTTCCTTCCTTCCTTCCTTCCTTCCTTCCTTCCTTCCTTCCTTCCTTCCTTCCTTCCTTCTTCCCTCCCTCACTCCCTTCCTACCTCTCTCCCTCCTTTCTTCCCTTCCTCCTTCCTCCCCTCCCTCCTTCTCTTCTCCTCCCTCCGTCCCTCCTTCCCTTCCTCCCTCCCTCCCTCCCTCCCTTCCTTCCTTCTTTCCTTCCTTCCTTCCATTTTCTCATAGCTACCTCAAGTTTTTATTCATTGATACATCTGGTGATAGCCTAACTTATTCTGTTATACCTTTTCTGTTTGAGTTTTGTTTGTTCTTTGTGCCAGACCACCAGTGCTCAGGACTTACTCCTGGCTCTGTGTTCAGGGATAACTCCTGGCTAGGCTGAGGGAACCATATGAGGTGCAGGGGATTAAATCCACCTGCAAGGCAAGCATCCTACCTGCTGTTCTATTGCTCTAGCCCTAACTTGTTTTTGTTTTTGTTTTTCTCAAATCACTATTTCACTATGGCATTGTAAATACAGAGAACTTTGTTTTGTTTTACGTTTTATTAAAACACTGTGATTTACAAAGTTGTTCATAATACAGTTTCAGGCGTTTAGTGTTCTAACACCACCAGGTGACCTTGCCTCCACCAATGTTCCCAATTTCTCTTCCTAGCCCCAACCTGCCCCCTTAGGTACAAAACAAACTTACTTTATATTGTTTTCTCCAACAAAATTTAAAGAAATGGCAAATAGAATGATCAGAAAATAAATTAGTACGAGCCAATTTGTGATTGCTGTATGATGTTCATCTATATAAATAAGGAAAATAAACCATTTAATACAATATAACAAAATGCCCATTCTCATTACATAAGTTTTTAATTCTGAAATCTAAAATATAATTGCCAAGATCCTTGATAAAAGGTGCCTCTTCTCAAACATTTTGAGAGATGAAGATTTATGACATTATTTTCAATATGTAAATACACAGAAAAACTGTTATCCTTAATTTAAAACTTTTTAAATTGAGAAAATTAATTTTTCTTTGAGAAGTATTAAGCAAGATACTGTGTTTCTTACCATTTAAATAGGGCAAGATTTCACATCTGCTTATAAACAACATCTTTTTCACATAAATAATCATTTTACTCTTAAAAAATTAATACACTTCATATGTCTACAAAGAAAGCAAAGGTATGATTAATATGGCTAAACAGGGCCAAACAGGGCATTCAAACTCAGTACATCAGGATCCTCCTTGAGCTGTATTACAGATTTACCACCAGTATCTCACCATTCTACAAGGAAGTGATCATTGACGTAAAGAGAGGGGTTCAGCCGGTTGATACCACTTCACTGAAACTCTTCAATGCCGCCCTCAAGAACATTATGTGTTGACTGGAATGGGAAGAAACAGGAGTGAAGTTAGACGGTCGGTAACTACACCACCTCTGCTTTGCTGATGACATTGTTATAATAACACCAAAAATTAGCCAAGCAGCACAAATGCTGGCCAACTTCGACTGTGAGTGTAGAAAGGTCGGACTGCAGCTGAATCGCACCAAGACAATGTTCATGAAAAATGAACAAGTTTCTGACGCTCCATTTGCTCTCAATAGAATGAGCATCTCTGAATGCAGCAGCTATGTGTACCTAGTTCGAGAACTCAACCATGAGGAATGACTTGGCACCAAAACTGCGCGGGAGGAAGAAAGTGGTGTGGAGTGCCTTCAAGAGCGTTGAAGAAGTTGTAAAGAGGATGAAGAACTTCCAGCTCCGGCCATATCTTTTCATCCCCAGTGTTCTTCCTGCACTAACATATGGCTCAGAGACCTGGGCACTATGAAAACAGGATGAGAACACTATTTGGGTATCCCAAAGAGGAATTGAAAGAGCTATGCTTGGAATATCACATTTCACTCAAGAGAGAGAAGGAATCCAGAGTTCTGACCTCTATCTTAGATCAAGATTCATGGATGCTGTCTTGTTTGCCAAGGTGTCAAAAATCAGATGGGCTGGACACGTAATGCGATTTAGAGATGACCTCTGGACTAGAGCTGGACTACCAACTGGATTCCACAAGATGTCAAAAGGACTCGTGGCTGCCCACCTATGAGATGGTCAGATTTCTTCATCAAAACCCTGAACAAATGGTTTGAGGCTCTTCATGTTCCTGGAGCAAGCAGATACCACTGGGCTACACAAGCATGCAACAGGGACAAATGGACACATTACTGGTGTTTGCTCGAGCAAATTGATGATCAACAAGATGACAAGTGATAATTAATATGCATATTACACAATTTATGATCTTAAAATCAAACATCATATCTTCACCACATTTTATCTCTGGCCTTGTACCCTGCCTGGCAGAATGGACTTGAGTCTAGAAGGAAGAACTATTTTGATGACACCAAAGTTCTTTTCACCTTTTATCACCCCAAATATAGTTATTCCGCCCTTCAGCTTACCCACCTACTTGTCATCTCTCATCACCGCCTGTTGTCTTTCTCCCCCATATTTTCTCTGGCCCACTAACACCAAGGCAAAATGCTAGTCAGTGATGTAGGAAACACTGTTAAATGAACGAGCAAGTATGGATACAGCATTGAAGAAGATAAAAATGTATAGGAATGAGGTAAAAATGGAAGGCACCAGAGAAATGCTTTTGTTACCCGGAGGGCTTTTATTCCATCTGCTCGTGCTTCTTGGAAGGAATGCTTGAGGTTGTGGGGCAGTCGGAAGGATGCACCTTCCCTGGCATTTGGAGCTCTCCAGAAAGTGACTTGCTCTCACAGCTTCACAAGGTGCTTCCAAATACACCTTGGGTCTCTGGTTCACCCTTCAGGGACTTTGCATACATGCTTTCCCTTGCAGAAATCACATTTGCCCTCTTAGCCATCTGAAAACTTCTTGCACGCTATTTTGGACTAGGTTCAGGCTATACCTCCTTTGGGAAATCTTGTTGCTTACTCTCTAGGAAAATGTTAGACCCATTATCTGGTCAACATTTCCCTCGGATCTCCATTTCAGAAGTGAATTGGTTTCTTTCTCTGTTCTCTATAGTAGGGCAGCTCTTTAGGCCAGGAGCTATTTCTTCAGTACTTAGAACACATTGGTAGTGGAGAAGTTAGCTTTCTAGTAACATATTAGTATGATCATAGTGGTTATGATTATTGACTGTGACTAATTGGGATACTTTGACTTTCAGCCCTCATCATAATGCCACAAGCTAGAAAATATCACCCCCAAATTATTTCCCCCCAGTTATATATGAGAAAGCCCCTGCAGAGGATCATGCTTATACCTTAAAGGGTGGTGGAACCAGGGCCAGAGAGTTTGTGCAGTGGAATGCAACCGCCTTGCACACAGGTTCAATCCCCAGCACCTCATATGGTCTACTGAGCATAGCCAGGAGAGATCCTGAGCAGTCAGTTGTAATCCCTGAGCACAGCCAGGTGCCTACCCACCCCCCACACCTGACCAAAAAAAAGAGTGGTGGAGCCATAACTGGAACCTGTTGAACCCCTGAGCTGAATGACCCTGTGATACTGGAGACCTGTTCTGTGTTTGGGTCTCAGTCTACCCATGTGTATAGCGGATCTTCAGTGTGGGTGGTACTTTAGGATTCTTTCACTGAGGACACTCTTGGGCCATTTCAGTCTACAACCTCCAACCTCCTCTTTGCAGGACTGTGGCTGAGACTCCTTTTGGGAGATGGGGCAGTGCCACCAAACTTAAGATCCAAGCACAGCTTTTATCTAGAAGGATGGGGAATATGGAAGTAACAGCCATAACAGAGACTCTTTCTAGACTCTGCTCAACTGTATTGTTTTCTTCTCAACTCTTTTTTTTCCTTTTCCCCTTACCACGGCTTGTTTGTAAGGGGAATATTCATTTCCCTTTGCTTTGTGTGTGGCCATGTAAATTTCTTTGACCAATTGGGTATAAATAGAGAGAATTGTGTGATCATCCCAATGCAAGGTCTTTGGAGTCTGGTCCGGGGTCCAGTCCTCCTGACCTGCTCTCTATGTGGTGTCTGAGACCTGCATATCTGTGATGTGATCCTGACTAATGCTTGGAGTCCCGCTTGGCCCAAGTTGGCACTTCCTCTTTCCCAGCTCCTTGAATACATCATATGGATGTGGGTGGAAGATGGAAACAGTGGGAAGGAACTTGAAACATTTCTGGAACTTCAGAGCCAACTCATTCCCTACCCCCCAACCCCCCACCCCCAGAGACTCACTCTGTGATTCAGCCTTGATTTGGCACAAATCATGGCTTGGCACATTCCCTAAAATCCCCAAAGATCCCACCACTGCTTTCTTATTTCTCAGGACCCTCCCAACCTGAGGACCTAATGCCAAGTCTCCTATGATGGTTCCCAGCTTACTATGGTCAGACACCTGTCTCTTTGAACCCTGCCTTAGTTTTCCACTGCTGCAAGAACAGATACCCACAAATGCGGTGACTGAAAGCAGCATGCAGTTACTATTCACCATGTAGGCTAGAAATTAGCTTCACTGGGGCTGGAGCAATAGGACAGTGGGTAGGGCATTTGCTTTACATGTGGCCGACCGGGTTAGATTTCCAGCATCCCACCATATGGTCCCCAGAGCACCGTCAGGACTAATTCCTGAGTACAAAGCCAGAAGTAACCCCTGAGCATCGCTGGGTGTGACCCAAAAAGCCAAAAAAATAAAAAAGAAATTAGCTGCACTATGCTGAAGTTCAGGTGTTGGCAGCACTGTGCTTTTAGGAGGCTCTGCAGGAAGTGACATTTCTTTACCTTGTTTTCCAGCTTCAAGAGGCTGCCTATTTTCCTTGGCTTGTGGTCAATTCTCCTTTATTATCACATCTCCTACTATTGGCTGTTTCTAAACCTCCCTCTTCCTATGACCCTGTGATGCTGCTGAGCACACCTGGATCATAGGGGAAACCTTCGCGAGAGTAGTTCTGGATCCACCAGAGAAGGTAAGAGTCTTGAGTTTTGCAGAGGTTTGAGCATGAACATCTCTAGGCTGGGGGGCACTATTGTGCATACCAGAGACCTTGATATTCCCCCCCAAGGTCAGGAACTGCTTGCCCTTGAACACGTACCTTGCTGGCTTGCCCTTTCCCCACCAGAAAGCTCATGTTCTCTCTTGAACATATATCCCTTTTTTTCTCTCCCCTCTTACATCTTCCTATATAAACTTTGTTCAATAAAAACTAGTTTGTTTCAAACACACACACACACACACACACACATACACACATGTCAAAAACACAAAGGTCTTATCTAATTATTCCCATTTTAAACAGACTTCTGATTCCTGCCCTACTTCCTTTTTATGGTGGGGAGAGGACTCCTCAGTGGTGCTGGGGTCACCAGTGTTATACCCAGCAGTGCTCAGCACATCCCGGTCACTGTGACCAGGATGGAATTGGGGCCCTGTGTGCACCAGGCATGTGCTCCAGTCCTTTGATCCAACTTCCCACAGCCCTATTTTGCTATTTTTCAGGCTTTGGCTATCTTTAGAATTTTAAATTGTAGCAACAGTCATGTGTTGGAGCGATAGCACAGCAGCAGGGCGTTTGCCTTGCGCGCGGCCGACCAGCCAAGCCAGGTTCGATTCCTCCATGATTCTTCCACCCCTCTCGGAGAGCTCATCAAGCTACCAAAAGTATCTCGCTCACACAGCAAAGCCTGGCAAGTACCCGTGAAGTATTCGATATGCCAAACACAGTAACAACGAGTCTCACAATGGAGATGTTACTGGGCCCGCTTGAGCAAATCGATGAACAAAGGGAAGACAGTGCTACAGTGCAGTGCAGCAACAGTCATTGAATCTGGTGCTGCTCCCTGCCACTTGAAGCATCTATACACATATCACGTGTGGCTATTACTCCCATTGAACAGAGGAGAATATGGAGATGTAAGGAATTTGAGAAACTTACCCAAGATCACCTAACCTTTAAGATGTGAAGTTGGGATTTAAATCTGGGGCTTCTAGGTTGAAAACTAATATCAGTGAATGTTGGGAAATAGTTTTTCCCCAACGTGCCCAGACACATTGAGCACCCGGTCCAGGGAGATTCAGGGTGAGGATGACAGGTGCATGGAGAAACCACTCAGGGAAACAGCTGATGGCACCACTCATTTTATTGCCAAACGCACATATTTTATAGGGGGTCTCAGCTTGAGAGGTTGGTTCAATCACATAAAGTTTGTAGCACTGTAGCACTGTCCTCTCATTGTTCATCAATTTGCTTGAGTGGGACCAGTAACGTCTCCATTGTGAGACTTGTTGTTACTGTGTTTGGCATATCGAATATGTCACAGGTAGCTTACCAGGCTTTGCCATGCAGGTGAGATACTCCTGGCAGCTTGCCAGGCTCTCCGAGAGGGGTGGAGGAATCGAACCCAGCTTGGCCAGGCTGGCTGTGTGCAAGGCAAATGCTCTACCACTGTGCTATCACTCGAGTTTAGCATTACTTATTACCTTTCCAACTCTGCTTTGCCCTGGCCCAATCCCAATTAGGGCTAGTTAGGAATGACTCTGGGGAGGAGGGGGTGAGACTCAAGGCCGGATGCCTGGTGCTTGTAAAATGCGCCCAGACACTCCCTGCTGGGTGCTATGCAGGGATAAGTCTCATCTGCTATTCAGGGAAAGATATTATCTGCTCTGGCACCTGTTGCCAGGCTCCACAAGTGGCTATTGCTGGTGTCCGTTCCACCTGGGTCTCCTTTGCCAGACCAGCTGCCAGCCCAAAGCTGCTGTGAGAGTTGAACTGCCCAGGGCTCATAGCTGCCCCTTTAAAGGAGTTGTCTTTGGCCTCCAAGAAGCCATTTTATGGGATTTAAAAAAAATTCCAGCCCTCCAGAGGTGCCCATGGAACAATTTTGGTAGATGAAGGGAGGAAATGTGGAGCTCTTCCCTTGCCTCCAAGATAATCATGTGATGTCAGGGTCAGGCTGAAGTAGGTGCCTCCCAACCAGCCCACATCTTTACTGCTTTATTTACTTTATTTACTGCTCCCCGCTTCTTCCTTTCTCCCCACCAAGACCCATTCCTCTCCTAACTCCCAGGTTTCTCCTCCCATAAATCACTTCTATGGGCATTCCCATGTCAGGCTCTTGTAGAGGACCTGGTCTAAAGAGCAGTCACAACATTAAGGGTACAGACCAATAGGAGCACCAGTGGAGGAGATATTTGTTATAGAGATTTGACTGTAAGTTGCCTTTGCATTGGGTACTGATCCTTCGGTCGTCAGGGAGGGCAGCTGGGAGAGAAAACTGGACTTGAAGGGCGGAAAGCAAAGATCTCCAAAAGAACAAGCTAGAACCCACAAGGAGATACAGAAACTCACATGCATCTCTCTCCTTTTCAAAGCTTCTGGCCTGTTGGAGGACCTGGTACACCTCACTCCGGATGTGCACCTCAGACTGTGATCTGGAGGTGCTGGGGAAGTGTGACAGGAGGTGGGTGGCTACAGGCGACCCCGTTCACACTAGGTGAGCCATTTGTGAGAATGAAACCACTCCTGATCCAACACTGAGCTTTTGTATACAACACATCAGCTGCCTCCCACCTCCCTTTCAATGCCCAAGCACCTTGCACAACTAGGAAGTTTACGCATCTGGGAAATGTAGTTCCACTTTAGCTCAGTTGACCCAGTAAAAAAACACCATAAATTACACACATTAATTTGGCACAGAGAGATACTTCTTTTAATCATATTTCACTTGCAAATTTAGACCATAGCAAAATCATTTTTCCTCTTAACATAATGTAGCCTTCCTCAGTACAACTGCAAACACAAAAACCTTATAAAAGAGGATTCACTGTTATCCTTTATCTAAGTGCTGTTTGTGCCTTCTTCTAGCTGAGTCAAACTCTTCTGATACCTTGATGTTTAAATACTGAAAGATAAGTTAGCAACCACTAACCATCACTGTAGATGGGAGGGGAAAAAGGGAGGGGAAAAGAATTGAGTAACATATTCACAAAAATTTTCATGCAAAATAAAGAAGAACCACAGAAACCTATATCCTCAGTTTTTTCAACCAGTCTCATATGTGATTGTAGCTGGTGTGTGCAACTTCCTTCTGTCATCTATTTCATATTTCATTTGCCTTCAGCAAGCATCTTGACCTGATGATGTGACTTAGCTTTCATTTTCCCAGGGCCTGGGTCATTAGCAGCCTCACCTGAATGAGTTGAGGTTTTCACTGACTTGTATCACAGGACACTAAGATGTCTCAGAGGATCCCTTGCATTCAGACATAGTCCATCTTATCTGCTTTGCATAGCAGCAACATACCTTCCCCTCAGTATCGCAATTGATCACCCTCATCAGTAGGCAGACCCATTTCTTGTCCATTGATTCATTGGCGTGGTGAGTCCTGGGTCACCAGATAACAATCTCAACTCCAGTCTAATAGGACCAATGTCTTTCCCGGAGGAAGCATTTCATTTTTGGGAATTAAGAACTCTAGACCTGCAGAACTTAAAGTCATGGACAGAGAGGATTTTTCCTGGTGGATCCCATAGGAGGAGAATGTGTATCATTTTAGTTTTTGGCTTACTAGTTCACACCTGGCAATGCTCAGTGGTTACCCCTGGCTCTCCACTCAGGAATTATTCATGGTGGTGCTCTGAGGACCATACAGGATGCTGGGGATTGAACTCGGATCAGCCACATACAAGGCAAATGCCCTACCCACTGTGCTATCATTCCAGCCCTAGGAGGATAATAAGAAAAGCCGTATTTTCTCCCTTAGGTCCCCAGAACTGGGAGTTTCAGTCATGGGATGAAAAGCACTGTATATTGGTGGCAGATTTTAGAATTTCTTCATAGAGGCTATTGCTCCAGAACTGTGAGGTGTTATCACAAGGCTGGTACCATCACTGAACTTTTAAAAGGCCATTCTGCCATTATTTTCAGCTGCTTCAGAGTGTTGGAGATCACGGAAAGCTGTTGAATTAACTGAGCACCTACTGCTACACTATATTTTCATGCAAAAAAGCTTGTGTGGTCATAAACCCAGCTGTATGGGATGCTATAATAGTGAATAAGCCATTCTGCATCTCTCTAGGATGTAGATTGGGCAGAATCACTGGGGCAGGAACAGCAGATACACACCCTGAGTAAACGTAGAAGGTAAAGGCCCTCCCGTTGTTCATCAATTTGCTTGAGCGGGCTCAGTAACGTCTCCATTGGAGACTTTGTCGTTACTGTGTTTGGCATGCGAGATACTCTCGGTAGCTTGCCGGGCTCTCCGAGAGGGGCGGAGGAATCAAACTCGGGTCAGCCATGTTGGCTGCGTGCAAGGCAAACGCCCTACCGCTGTGCTATCGCTCCAGCCCTCTGAGTAAAAGCCTAAATAAAGGAATAAGAACAATTAAATATTGAGTTTCCATATGAGCCAGTGGTACCACATCTGGAAATATACCCTGGTAGCCCAAAAACACACAACAGAAATGCAATCTGCACTTCTATGTTCTATGTTTATTGCAGCACTATTCACAATAGCCAGAATTTCAAAACAACCTGAATGCCGAGAATAGATGGATAAAGAAACTATGGTACATCTACATAGGGGAATACTACACAACCACCAGGAAAAATGAAGACATGAAATTTGTTTGTATCATGAATATCATGACACAAGAGCATCATACTGAGTGAAATCAGTGAGAGGAAGTGGGACATAGAATGATCGCGCTCATTTTCAGGATATAAAAAAACACAGTAGGAGACTAATATCCAAGGACGGTATAAATGAGGGCCAGGAGGATTGTTTCATGTCAGAAGCTTGCCACAAGTGGCCGTGGTGGGGGTTGGGGAAGGCAGTTAGAACAGAGAAGAAACTACTATGGCAACGAAGTTGGAAATGATCACTCTGGACAAGGACTGAGTGCTGAAAGGAAGTAAAGAGATAAACCCAATCATGACAACTTTTAACTGTGTATTGCATGGTGACTCAATTAAAAAAACTTAAAATAAAGGAAAAATAACAAAGAAAGATGCTGTGTTAGGGGTTCAGTGTTGGATGCTGTATGGACCCTTGGGTGCTCTGCATTGTCTCTAGCCAGATGAGCCTGGAGGAGGGACCATCCAGTTGAACTCATGCATTGCACCTACACCATTCCTTTTGCACAGTGATTTTGTTCATGAACCCATTGAGTAATGAGGTCTTGGATAGAACTTATGAAGTAGATAATTTTACCAATTTAGTTATTAAGACTTTCCACTTCTGAGGCGACTTTGATAACTGTTTACAGAGGTATAGAATGCTGCCCCACCCCCTGAATCAATCAGTTCAGAAGGTTCTAGTCAGATACTTTCTCTAAAAACCTCATTTCAACAAATTTCTAAATTATATTCCTTTCACATGTCTGCCTATTCTACCTAACCATGTCCATGGCTGTGAATCAATATA
>JAOXYA010123297.1:0-22062 GCA_028565675.1 Sorex palustris
CCTGATCTTCATTGGACCAGAACTGAGCCACACGGCTCGGCAACAAAACTGAAGCGTCCCCATTCCTCCTTTCAATCCCACACCTGCTGCAGGGCTCCAGGTCCATCCCTCAGCTGACCTTGGTGGGTTCCTTCCCTCCCTTCAGCTGCAGCTGCTCTGTGGCCTTCTCGGGGCCCGGCAGGGACGTCCGGCAGGAGGACACGGACAGGGTCTGATCAAGCATCTCCCACGGTTCAAGAGGGGGCAGGACGCACTGTGGCAGAACCCCCGGGGCTTGTCAACTTGATCTGGAAGTAGCTTTTGGTCAGTGTCTGTTCAGGAAAAGTTTTTGTTACTGTTGGTTTGTTTATTGGGGGGGGCACAAGGGGGCCAGGGCTTACCCCTGGCTCTGTGCCTCTGGTGGGCTGGGAACCCTCTGGGAGTGGCAGCGGGGATCGAAGGCCAAGGCTGCACCCGGACCCTCCCCCTCCCCGGGGTGCCTCCTGCTCACCACAGGGCCCAGCGGCCAGGAGTGAGCGGAGCGCTCTGCACCCCCAACCTGCCCAGACACCACCTCCGCGTGACTCTGGCTGCTGGGACGCAGGTCCCAGTGCCCAAGCTGGGCAGAGAGAAGGTCCTTTGTGACCGACGAGCCCGCACCCCACTGCCCACTGGCCCCCACTCCTCTGTGGGTCCCCGAGCACCTGGTCCGAGCGCTTTGCCCAGGGCAGGGGCCAGGCACTCTCTGCCCCTGTCAGAGAGGCTGCTGGCCCAGAAAGGGCCCAACACTGGGGCAGTCAGTGACAGACAGACATCCAGGGCCCAGACAGACAGACACCCGGGGCCCAGCTCTACTGGCCCCCGCTCTTGGGAGACCCTGGGAGACTGCAGAGCCCACCTGGAGCTGACCAGGAAGGGCAGGACGCCGGCCCCTGGAGGAGCAGCGCAGGGTGCAAAGCCTGGGCCCGCATCCCCACCTGCCCTGGGAGCAATTGACAGCACGGCGCCGTGCCCGGAGCCCTGGGCATGCTGTGGGCCAGGGCCGCGAGCTGTAGAGCAAGTACGGGGGCCCCTGCGAGCCTGTGTGAGCCCGTAAGCATGTTTGTGAACCCATGTGGGCATGTGTGTGAGCCTATGAGCCTGTGTGTGAGCCCATGTGGGCATGTCTATAAGCTTATGAGCATGTATGTAAGGCCATGTGAGCATGTGTGTGAGCCTATGCGCATGTGTGTGTGCTTATGAGCCTGTGTGTAAGTCCATGTGGGCATTTGTAAGCCCATGCGAGCATATGTGTGAGTCTGTGTGAACTCTGAGCATGTGTGTGTGTGTGAGCAAGTGTGTGAGCCCTGTGCATGTGTGTGAGCCTGTGCGAGTAGCATGTGTGTGAGCCCATGTGAGCCCGTGTGAGCCCGAGCATGTGTGTGTGCCCGCGTGTGAATCTGTGTGTGCCTGGGCCGTGCAGTCTGTGCACGTATGTCTGCGTGTGTCCCACCCTCAGGACCGTCTCCCCATTTCTGAATGTCCACTCCTTTAAAGTCCAAGCCTGGAAGTTTCCAGAACCGGGTCATTGGGGGAGGGGAGGACAGCCAGCACTGCAGAAGACGGGAGTGAGGGTCCCAGGGCACTGGGAGGGGCGCACGGCTCTGAGCCACAGCGGGAGGGATGGGCCGTGGGCGCATAGGGGCGCGAGATGCCGCGCAGGGACAGGAGGAGGCGGTGGAGAGCGCGGCCCCGGACACGCTGGCCCTGGTCACTCTGCCCTGGTTCTGGAGTGTCCGCCGGCCGAGGCCCAGACTCCTGCAGGTCGCGGTGCTGCTCCGGTCTGCCAGCAGGGGGCAGTCGGTCCCGCGCATCCTCGTGAGCCGGGCTGGAGACTGAAACCTCCTCCTGGGTCTCCGTGGGCACACAGCGCCCAGGGCTCGGAATGGGCGTCCAGCAGGCGGCTTCCAGTGCTGTGAGGACCCCCAGGAGTGGGGGCCAGTTCCTGCGGCCCTGAGGAGGCAGTCAGCCCTCTGGCCCTGTCCAAGAGCCCTTCCCCACTTCTCAGAACAAGGCCAGGGCCCCGTGGAGACCAGGAGCCCCTGTGCCGAGACCCCTGCCCGTCCCCACCACTACGTGACACCAGGAGGCAAGTGAGGAGCCCGGGACAGTGGCCCTCACTGGCCAAGAGGGCCGTGAGGAAGGACGCAGCAGCAGTGGACCCCGAGACCCTCACATCCTCCCCCTCTTTCGATCCCTGAAGTAACTGTGTTAGGAGCAGTCTGTGCTGTGCACTGACTGTGTGCTGTGTGCTGACTGTGCTGAGTGTGTGCTGACTGTGCTGAGTGTGTGCTGACTGTGCTATGTGCTGACTGTGTGCTGGCTGTGTGCCAGCTGTATGCTGGCTGTGTGCTGACTGTGTGCTGGCTGTGTGCTGACTGTGTGCCCGTTGTGTGCTGGTCTCCTGTTGGCACACAGAAGCTGTGTGAATGAAGGCAGAAAGGAGTGAGGGACCGAGCGAATGTCTCAGGAGACCCCTGTTGGTAACGTGGGCAGCCCCTTCCCGCCTTGGCTCCCTGCTGCCGGCTGCCGGGTGTCTCACTCCTGCTTGCCTCGCTGCTTCCCCGAGCGGGTCCCTGCCAGGCGCCTTGCCTCCCCCGTGGGGTTCTCCCTGCTCTCCCCAAACCTGCGCTCCATCCCTGCTGCAGCTGGGTGTGTGGTGACGCAGCCCAAGCCGAGAGCGGCCCCTCTCTCTTCCCCTGCGCCCGGCTCTTGCCGTTGAGAGCAGGGCTGGGACTCGGACAGCCGAGCTTGAGAAACTCATTAGCATGATCATAGAACTCAAATGCACAGCCCGCCGTTAATTGTGACCCTGCTCCGTGGAGAACAAGCCCAGTGATGGCATTTGCATATTGCGCATTTAAGCTGCGCATCAGATAGGCATTGGAAAACATGTGTTCACGCTGGTAACGGGAAGACTCGGGAAAGCTCGCACTGGGCTGAAAACGGGGAAGGGGGCTCCCTTGAGACCCGCAGAGGCAGCCCTGCCCCCAGTGGCTGCGAGCCGGGAGGGGCCTGCGCTGAATGGCCTCTGCGTGTCCAGCAGTGACCTCTCACTCCGCACGTGGCCTCTTGGTGGCATCTGGGTGCTCCCGTCGGTCTGGGACGTTTCCCGCCACTGCCCTCCAGGCCGGCTCTCTTGTGAGGGGCACAAATGCCTCCATGCCTCCCGGCAGGCGGCAGGCAGCAGCCAGGAGTGAGGCCTGACCCAACCTCGGCAGGCACTGTGGCGTCCTGACTCCAAGAGAAGCCACTGCAGGGTCCCTGTGCCATTTCCCGGAGAATGAGGCCGGGAGAGACCAGGGGCGTCATGGCAGCGGGGGCCCTGTCAGCTGTACACAGACTGGGGCTGGCAGCCACGGCAGACACGCCAGCAGCTCCGAGAGGGCCTGGACACAGCCAGCAGCAAGACCACCGCCACGCACAGCCCGGAGCTGCAAGTCCTCTCAAAGGGGGACGTTGGGGTCCCACGTGGGGGTTAGGAGACTCAGAGGTGGGGTCTGGGGTCCACCTTCATCTCTGCTGACCATCAGGAGCTAGGGGCCTAGACACCTTCTGTAGCCAGAACCTGGGGTGGGCAGCAGAGATGCCATGTGCCCTGTCCACGGGTGACAGCAGAGACGCCGTGTGTGCACAGGTCACCTTGGTCAGCCTCCCGCACTCCCTGTCCATCTCTGCCTGCCGCCCTCTCTCCTCCCCTCCTGCAACGTGTGTAGCAGCTGTGGCCAAGACTGAGAAGTCAGCGGTGACTGGGTGGCCCAGCTGGTCCTACCTACCTTTCAGCAGAGTCCCGAGGACACAGCACAGACAACACCCAGTCAGCACACAGTCAGCACACAGGCAGTATACAGATAGCACACAGCCAGCAACAGTCAGTAGAGTCAGCACAAACCAGCACAGTCAGTATAAGTGTAGAGTCAGCACACAGTCAGCACACATGGTCTGTCAGTGCATAGTTGATAGGGACTGGAATCAGCAGAGAGCAAGAATCCTCCTCAGGATTATTGTTTCTCTCCGAAAGGCATGACTGTAGCAAGTCCTGCACAGTCTTTGTTTTGGGGTCACACCCCGCTGCGCTCAGGGTACCATAAGAGTGCTGTGGATGAAGCCCCAGTTGGCGTGTGCCAGGCAGTGGCCAGCCTGCTGTGCTCTGTCTTTCAGCCCCAAACCCTCTCGTCTGAACCAACACCATCAACGTTTCTTGATAGTAACAGGAACTGTAGGCCTAGGTTGGAGCGATGGGGTGGGGAGGAGCGGGAGAGGCAGCCAGGGGCCCAGCAGGCTGCCCGTCAGGGTCCCGTACCCCCCCACCCCCACCGACACAGTGCTGTGACATCCAGAGAGCACACAGTGCCCTGAGGAGCAAGAACCCTGAGCCTGGGGCGATGGTCTAGAAAGGTGGGCGCTCCCCAGACCCCAAGGCCAGGCAGGACCTGTGCCCCCAGAGGCTCAGGGCCTTCCAAGAAGGGCAGAAGTCACTCCAGAGCCGAGGCCTGTCCCCAAACCATACGTGCCTGTGGGTCACAGCTGGCCACTGCTACCCGCTTGATCTTGCCGCCAGCGGGCGTGAGTTTGTGTTTGGAGGGATCTTTGTGGGTGAATGCCAGAATGAAGAGGCTGAACCCCAACCTCCTTCTGGGGCCCTCGGCACTGAAATTCTCACCCTCTGTGAAATTCAAACAGATGCGATCATACAGAGAGATTTGGGGAGTGAACATAGAAGGAGTTCAAACCAACAGATGATTGTAACTGACAACAGAAATGGAACTGTGAACTTTAAAAATATGCTAATGCTTATCCCTGTACAGAAATATTAGCCTACGCTCTGTCTGTGACATATGTGTGTGTGTTTGTAATCTATTTCTGTAGTAAGGTATAAAAAAATCCTTTCCCAAGCCCTCTCTCTCCCCTTTGACATTTTGCAGTGATAGCAATAAAGCCAGACAGTATTCGCATCCCAAGGAAGTTCAGAGATGCTTCCTAAAAGCTGTACGTCTTCGAGTTTTGTTTGAAAGGAGCCTGATGTGCACCATGATCCCTGGTCATTAATTTTAATGATGTTTTAGATGAGATTCACACATATCAGATGTTGACTGTTGGCATCTGGGATCCAGTTCTATTTCTTTATATAGGTTCGGGCATACCCAGAAAATAAAAGGGTAAAAATTATTTTGATGAATAGATGAATGGGTAGGGCGAACAGATAAATGGATGGGTGGATGAATGATAATGAGTGAATTGATGGATGCTTAGATGGATGGTTGGGTTCATCGATAGGTGAATGGGAGGGTTGATGGATGGCTGGAAGGGCAGATGGATTCATGGCTAGATGGATGGAGGGTGGGTGGATTCATGGATAGATGGATGGGAGCGTAGATGGATGGATGGTTGTATTCATGGATAGAGGGATGGGAGGGTGGCTAGAGGGGTGGGAGGATGGATGGATAGATGGCTGGATTAATGAATAGGCGGAAGGGGTAGATGATTGGATGGTTGGATTAATGGAAGATACATAGGAAGGTGGATGGTTGGATGGTTGGATGGTTGGATTAATGGATAGATGGATGGGATAGATAGTTGGTGGTTGGATGGATGGGTGGGAAGGTGGATGGATAGATGGATGATGGATAGGTTGATAGATGGGAGATTGGATTAATGAATGGGAAGGTGGATGGATGGACAGATGATAGGAGGGTAGATGCTGGATGATGGCTGGCTGGAGGAGGGGTCGATGATCAGATGGGGTGGCTGGGCGACTGGATGAGATGAGTAGATGGGTGAATGGGTGGGTGGACGGGTGGATGGGTTGGTGAGCGGATATGGATTACTTGAGGAGAAAGAGACGTAAATGGAGAGAGGGGCCACGTGTTGTCTGTTGGTGTACATGCATGTATGTTGCATAGGTGTGCATGGTGCACCTGTGTGTACCTGCATGTGTATATGCACATATACTTATGTGAGGTGCACTGTACATGAATGTGTGTTGGTATGTACCTGCGTCTACATGTGTGCATGCATATCCTGTGTGTATGAGTCATGCCTGTACCTATTACGTGGCTAGGTGTGTACCTGTCCGCTATGCGTGCACAGATATGGTGCAGGTACGTGTGTCTGTGTGAGCGTGCGTGTGTGTACCCGTGTGCAGCTGTATGGAACTAAAGCATAAGCCAGAAGAAGGAGGCCGGGAGAGCGCCCAGGTCAGCCCAGGCCAGCAGTTCCTGGCTTTCACTTGGTAAAATGCTCATTAAAAGGGGCGGCTCAATTTTAGGGCTGACGTTCACTTCGGTGTTTACAAAACACATAGAAAATGCTCTCCACGTGACTTCCCCGCACACCCGAAGAGATTCATAGCCGTGAGCAGCCTGCTGAGGTTCCTGCCACACCGGGGCAGCCGTGGGCCAAGCGCAGGTCCGGGAAGGGCAGCGGGGAGCGGGCGGAGTCTGGAGGCGGCTCTGCCTGCCCACCCTGAGAGGCCCTGGGCGGAGGCCTCCCCCACGCCTCGAGAGGCACCTGCCCACAGATCCCCGATGGCGCCGGCACAGCTGGTCCTCACAGTGCCCGATGGCAGCACAGAGATGGGGTGTGAGAGCAGCCTGGGGCTGTGCTGAAATCAGAGAGGACTCGGCTCGACAAGGCGGGCTGGGGCCACGGGCTGACGGGGACGGTCCTGGCTGCAGCGTGTCCACACTGGCTTGCGTGAGGCCTGAGAGGACAGCACAGGACCAGGGTTGGCGCCACCCCAGGCGGACAGGGCCTGGGTGCTCACCCCACGCCTCCCCCGCCCCATATCTGCACAGTCCCCGGGCGGTGGGGCCTGGGTGCTCTCCTCCACGCAGCTCTACCTGGATCAACTCTCGTGCGTTGGCGTGGCTGAGGCTCCCCAGAGACGTCTGGGTGATGCTGCTGGCTGCTCGGAGGGTGTGTGGGCAGGATTTAGAAGTGAGGCTGCAGGGTCCAGGCACACACACACACAGGAAAGGCTGTGTGTGCATGTGTGTGTGTGTGTGCGTGCATGTGTTTGTCTGTGTGTGTGCATGTCTTTGTCTATGTTGTGTGTGTGTGTGTGCGCGTGTCTGTGT
This sequence comes from Sorex palustris, assembly GCA_028565675.1. Classification (NCBI taxonomy): domain Eukaryota; kingdom Metazoa; phylum Chordata; class Mammalia; order Eulipotyphla; family Soricidae; genus Sorex; species Sorex palustris. The sequence goes on from JAOXYA010123297.1 coordinate 7,098, forward strand.
GACTGTGTTTGTGTGGTGTGTGTCTGTGAGTGTGTATGTGCATGTCTGTATCTGTGTTAGTGTGTGTGTCTGTGTGAGTGTGTGTGTGTGTCTGTGTCAGTGTGCATGTTTGTGTGTCTATGTGAGTGTGTGTGCGCATGTTTGTGTCTGAGTGTGTATGTGCATGTCTGTGTCTGTGTGTGTGTACGTGTCTGTGTCTGTCTGTGTGTGCGTGCGCGTGTCTGTGTCTGTTTGCTTGTCTGTGTGTGTCTGTGTGTGTGTGTAACCCAGGCGCTCTGCCAGGCTTGGGAGGATGGCCTTGGGCGCCGGCCAAGCCGCGCATCGTCTGCACAAGAGCCCCTTTGTTGTCCTGTTCCTACGGAGACTAGTAACTGCTCTGACCTTCCTCAAAGAGGAGGCTGTGAGTCTCACCACGCCACTTCAGGCTGCACGACAGAGCCTGGGGCCGCAGTGCAGGGTTGGCAGCTGGAACTGGCCTCACGCGGCTGCTGCAATTCCAGGGGAAGCGTGTGGAGCTCCGGGGCCCTGGGCAGCCCAGGGTGTGAGGAACCAGGCCCGGCACAGAGACCAGCGATCTCCACTTTGACACACACCCCGGGCCCAGGACACACTCCAGACTACAGGACACACAACCTGGGACACACACCCCAGGGCTCAGGACACAGTATTGTTCAAGGGTGTGCTGCATAAAGTTTGTACTTTAAGAGCTGTCTTCCAGAATTATCTTAATAAAAATGGAAAACAAACTAAATTCAGCCATACCTATCTTGAATTAAGATGCGAGTATTTAATGATTATAAAGAGCCCAATAGACAGAACATTTTGAGGTAATGGGATTGTTTTACTGTGAAAAATTCATCGGCCTTCAAAGAGCAGAGAGAGGCCACCCTCGGCGGTCCGGCCTGCTCCCGGCCACTTCGTGTCACCTCTGTGCCTGGACCATGGAAGCAACTTGTGAAAGTGCTGCTGCCACATCAGAAACGTGGGGTCCTGGGTGGGCGCTTGCCTGGCAGGCAGCTGGCATCAGCTCATCCCCGGCACGACCTTGGTCCCTGAGCACAGGGCTGAAAAGGAGTGATGCTGAAAAGGAAAGCAAGCGTTCCAGCAGGGGGCTCGGAAGAACAAGGATTTCTTTCAAGGGACATGGGGAGGGAATGAGGGCTCAAGGCTCTGAGTGCAAATCCTGTTCAGGTGTGTGTGCGCGCGCACACACACATGCACACCCCCCCCCACATGCATGCACATGCCCCACAGCACATGCACCCCAGAGTACACTCGCATACGCACCCCACAGCACACAAACACACAACACACCTGCCCACAGCAGCTCCCAATGCGCGCGCACACGCACACACACACACACACACACACACCCCTCCCCCAGCATACACATGCACACACCTCACAGCACCCAGTCCAGCCACTCTGCATCATCAGTATTGAAATGGAGCTGGACTCACATTCAAGTGCTTGGGAATTCTGATGTTTATTTCCTCTCTGAAGTTTGCGTTCCATCTCCAGAAGGCAAAACAGTGAACATTTTACATAGGATATTTGGTCCTTGATTAAGATAGGATCATGGGTACTTGAGGAAAGAAATGTTATCCATGTTTGAATTCAGCAGATCAATTAAGAAATAAACAAATGCAGGGGCTGGAGCCATAGTACAGAGGGACGGCGTTTCCCTTGCACACGGCTGACCCGGGTTCGATCCCAAGCACCCATCACACCTATACGGTCCCAGGAGACCTGCCAGGAGTGACCCCTGAACGCAGAGGCAGGAGTGAGCCCTGAGCACCCTGAGTGTAGCCCCAAAAATAAAAAATAAAACCACAACAAATAAATACCAAAATAAGATGATGCGGGTAGAACCAGGGGACGTGGTTCCGCTCTCTCGGAGCAGGGGGGGCCTGTTCTGGAAAGATCGTCAGTCAGAGCATGGTAAAGTTAGCACGCAGCTCAGAACTCAGGGGCAGACACACTTGCTCATTGGAGGAGTTCACGAATAGGGCCACAGTTATGGGGGCACACGTGTAGGGGCACATGTATTCGCAGACCCAGGTAAGGATGACGCAGGTATAAACAGGCCTTGGAGAAGAACTTGGATGTGCCTTTTTCACGTTCCAGGAAAGAAAAGTCAAATTCCATTTTTGCATTAATTCACTTTTCATCAATAACGTGATCCAAGTTACTCTTTGGGGAAAATGATCTTTTGAATAAGCCCATCAAAACAAAGAAGTTTGCCAAAAATGTTAATATTTTATTGCTTTTCTTCAGACAACCATGACAAATATGGTTTATTCTCAATAAACATTCCTGGCTTTTGCGGATGCACTCAACTCACATTTCTTCTTGTTCCCTGCCTGCCTGTTCTGGAAGAGACATTTTCCCTTAGGACAAAGCCACTCACGTTTCTCTGAAGAGCAAAGCAGCTCCTCAGAGCACGGCGGCTCTCTCCATCACTAAGCGCCTGGCTGCTCCCACTCTCTGCTGCTTCAAGGGGACCTCCGTGTTCCCAGAAGATAGAGGGAGGGTCAGTGCTGACCCAGAGTCACCCCGAGAAATGCTCGCGGCAGCTCAGCCATCTCCTGCAGCCCCCCAATAACGCAGACTGTCCAGCGCGCAGGGGCAGCGCTCCGTCGGACAGCGGGATGGACAATGAACTTGTGTTAAGAACAGCCCAACATTTGGTTTCGTTTAGGGCTTAGGGGCCAGCCCTGGGGTGCTCAGGGAGCCCCATGTCGCTGCCTGCGTGCAGTGTCCAGGCCTTGGGCTCTCTCCCTGCTGTGCGGGGGCAGTTCAAGATTCAAAGTGAACCAAGGACAGCAGAACCATTTTTCATCTGACTTGCTATAGAAGGCGATGGTTGTTGGTATCTGAAAGGATGGTCGCGGGTGGAGAGATGGCTCAGTGGGCGGGGCCCATGCCTGCCCACCACCCAGAACACTCAGCAGGGGCCCTGTCAGGTGTCACACGCGGGGTCATGACACGCGGGGTGGGTGCTGCTCCTGCAGCCCACAGCCAAAGTTCGAGCCTTCGGGGGGGGGGCTCTGCTCCCAGCTATGTGGCGCTCCCCCTGCCCCGCAGGCTCTCCCCCACAGCCCCAGAAAGGCACAGTCACTGAGAAATAGGTCGGAGTTTCCCAAAGAGGATGTAAATTCGGGTATTTCTGCATTCTTTTTACACACAAACACACATATATTTAGATTATCGTATGAAATGCTTTTTAGAGTTTTGGTTAAATGCAGCTTTAAAATTTTTCTTAAAAGGCTTGAATGAGAACATTAAAAATGTAATGGAGCTTCTCTGGTTTCTAGGAATTCTGGAAAGAATAGACTTATAAGCACAGGATGCATATAAATAATTGACTTTATTAGAACAGAGCTCATTTCATTTAAGAGATCTTATAATCTAATTTATTAACAGCCTCCAGAGGTCAGGCAGCATCTCACGTGCACGAGGAGGGGCCAAGCTTTTCCTAAGCGCACAGCCTGATGCAGCGGCTGCTGGCCAGACGATCCCAGGGCCAGAGCCCGCGGGCCCATCTGCAAAGATGGAGCTTGCTGGTGGGCACCATCTAGTGCCTGATGCAATCTGAACTCGAAAGAAGAATGACGCCGGGGAGGCCCACCACCCTCATCTGTCCTTCAGAGACCAGGAGACCCAACACCCAGTCCCCCAAAGTCATCACGGAGCCTGCAGGGGCGTTTCTGCCTGGGAGGCCCCGCCTCGCCCATTTGCAGGGTTGCCAGTGGCTGAGCGAGCCATGCTGGCCCCGGGCAGGACAGGCCACGTCAGCCCAGACATATCAACTGTCTGCAAACTAGCACAAAGGCGCCGCACACCTGGTCTCAGGCGCTTTTCCTGTCCCCTGCCTCCTGGAGCTGGGCATGTGGACCCTGGCAGAACCAACCCGCCACACAGCCAGGCCTGCTGATGTGAAAGCAGGAAACAAAACCCTGAAACTGTGGGACTGTTGCCTGGCTGAATCCTTTTGGAAAACAATATGGACGCTTCCCCAAAATAGCTAAGAACAGAGCTGGCATATACGACCCAGCAATTCCACTTTGGCACGTCTACCCCAAGGGCCCAAAAACTCTACTCAGAAAAGACATCTGCATTCCAACGTTCATTGCAGCACCATGCATATAGCCGAGTGTCCATGAACAGATGGCTGGATAAGGAAACTGTGGTACGCCTACACAGTGGAAACTACTTGGCTGCAAGAAAAGATGAAACCACGCGATTTGCTGCTCTGTGCATGGCTCTGGAGAGCATGATGCTGATGGTGGGCAGGAGGAGGACAGACACAGAATGGCTCTCCGGTGTGGGAAAATCGCGACATGGGTACTGGGACCTGAGAACTGACCCACAGGATTGAGCTTACCATAGCGGGCAGATGGGGGTTGGGGGCCAAAGACCCTGGGGGCGGCCAAGGCCTGGATCACTGTGCATGAAGCAGATCAGAGCAGCATTGTAAACCACAGCCACTAATACTCTCCACAGCCAGAAACACAAAAAAACCTCCACGAGAAAAAAGAAAGACCTTCTGTCCGTCTCTGGCTGGTGGGGCCACAGTGGGTGCTGGCGGCTTCTCCCCAGCTCAGGGCTTCAGGCTGGGGCCTCCCCATGCCTTAGGAGGCTGTTGTTCACCTGGTGCCAACAGGCTGTTTTCTGCAACTTCTGATCTGAGTTTCAGCCCTCCTCGGGAAGTACGCGGCATAAACGGATCCCTTCCTTCAGTACTGAGTCAACTGTCACAGGGCTCACGCTCGGCCAGCTGTGTATCACAGACGTGGCCAGCGGGCCCAGCACGGCTCTCTCGCCTGTCCTCGTGCCCGAGTTTCTGCTCCTGTCACTCTGGCACTGCTCTGTGCGGGGGTTTCTGAGGGGTGACGGCCTCTGAGAGCAGTGCAGAGTCTCATCAAATATCCCCACACTCGCCTGCTTGATGCATTGTCCTGGATCAGCACTTTCTGAGCCATTTGGACAGCACCTCCCCTTTTTTTTTTTTTTTTTGCTTTTTGGGTCACACGTGGCAATACACAGGGGTTACTCCTGGCTCTGTGCTCAGGATTTACTTCTGGCGGTGCTCAGGGGGCCATATGGGATGCTGGGAATCGAACACAGGTCGGCCGCGTACAAGGCAAATGCCCTACCCACTGAGCTATCGCTCCAGCCCCAGTACTCCTTAAAGGAAAATACTGCGGCCACTCCCTGTGGTGCCCAGGGCTGACTCCTGGCTCTGTGCCTTCCCCGCACCGGCTGCTGCCCACCCACACACTGACATCTGCAGCCACCAAAGCAGGCCACCAGCGTCACCTCTGTCAGCACCTGCGCCTGGGGCAGACACTGTCCTTCATCCCCTCCTCCCTGTGACCTGCCCAGGTGACCCCAGCACAGCTGGTTGCTATCTTTTGCCTTACCCACCCCCCCGCCTGGCCTTGCTCAACCTGTTTGGCCAAGTTTGTGTCCGTGTTCGGGAAACGCCCAGCGCTGGGCACTCAAGATCTCACTTCCTTGAAACAGGGGAGTGTGCTGGAGGCCTGGAGGGGACATTCAGGGCCTGAGAGTGGCCGGCGAGGGACAGACAGCAGCTCCGCCGCACACGGGGCCTCCTGCAGGAAGGACCCTGGATCTGGATAAAAGAGAAAGGGACGGTCCTGTCCAAGGACAGCTGTCGGCGAGCACCCAGGACCCCATTTCCTGAGCTGGCGAGCCACAGGCAGCGGGGGAGCGGACACAGGCTGAGCTTGGCAGAGGAAGCAGCTCGCCTGGCCACGGGAGGCTCGGGGCATCTCTGTGCACGTGTCACTGGCTCCTAGGTCTCGACCCCAGCTGCCACCTTTGCAAATGCCAGGGAGGGAACCCAGGGCTTCACCCTTCCGAGACCCGCAGTCTTCCTTGAGCCATACCCGGGCCACTTACATTCACTGTGACACCCTCTGCCTCTCCCAGCAACAACCCTTCAGGCAGAACAATAGTGTGCCAAGGGCACTCCTCTGTGTCCTTCCCAGTCTGTCGTCACCTCCTGAGTGCTCGCCGTGACCCGACACCCGCACGACATGGCGTCCCACACTAGCTGTCCCCACCTCCTGGTGTCACTACGTCTTATATTGAGGAACCCTTCATGTCCAAGAGCCAGAAGACCCCCTGTTTTAGGGGGTCAGTGTCCCTGCTCCCTGCCCCGCTGCCCATGGGCCTCTGTCCTTGTGGGCACTGGGGCCCCTGGGCCTGTTCATGCCCGGCTCTCCCTCTGCTACCTTTGCTCTGCGCCCCTCCCGCTCCTCCTGTGGCACAGCCGTGGGCCGACTACAGTGCATCTAGCCATGTCCCCCCAGCTCCTCTGCTGGCCCCCGGTTGTCCTGGAAATAGTCCTGCAGCGAACACAAATGTCCCTGTGATGCGTCCATGGGAGCATCCTTGGGGGCAGTCGCCGAGCCCTGTGCTAGGTTTCCTGGCATGGAGGGGCCTAGCACACCCAGCGGTGCTCAGTAGTGACACCCTGCTGTTGTCCGGGGAGCACCTGTGCCGCTGAGGATTCCAGCGGGTCGGCACCTGCAGCCCGGTGCGATGTTGCTGGCCATAGCCCCATCTGAACTGTCCCATATCTGCCAGCCGCTTCCCAGAGTGCTGAATCAGGCTCTGTGGGCTTGCTCGCCCTTCGCCTTGCCTCTGGCCCGAAGGTTCCTTCTGACCTTGTGGACAGGCCAGTCACTGGGCTGAGGGAGTGACTGTGTCACGGCCCACGACTCCCTGATAGCTGGCAACAACGCACATTGTCCTCCGGAACTGTGTGTGCTAGGGTGCCTCCCATTCCTGGGGGCAGACCTGGCAAATAATAGCATGGTGCCATGGGCGGGGGGCGCCTGGGGAAGGTTTAAGGAGCAGGCTTGGGAGAAGCAGCAGGGGTAGGAAGGACCCCCAGACTCCCTGAAGCAGAGAAGCTGGGACCTGTGAGACGGACGCTGGGGCTGCGGAGGGTGACCCTTGCCTCTGAAGCTCTGGGGTCTCCCAGCCTCCCCCTGCAGAGCAGGCGCAGCACCCACAGACCCCACGCCCCGGCTTTGCTCTCGGATTCCCTTCCTGCAGGCAGGAAATGAGCAGGGCCTTGGCCCTCCGGGGCTAGAAAACAGGCTGCCTGTGCCATGGCAGGAAGCACTAAGCCCCAGCACTCCAGGACACCATCTCCCAGGGGAATGGGTCATGAACCGCAGGCTGCTGATGGCTTCGGCCCCCCGCGGAAACAGGGGTCCAGGGCACGCAGGAGTGTGATCCCTGATGGGGAGCTGCCAAGCACCCCTTGGAACGTTTCCAGGGCACTTGATTGTGGTCAGCTCGGGGGAGCCTCCGGCACCGGCTTAAGAGCTGTGAGCCTCTCCATGCGGTGACTCCAGGTCTGAGGCCAACCCAGCGAGCACTTCCCTGCAGAGACAAAGAGCAGGGTGCTGAGTGGGGAGGGCCCTAGCCTCTTTCTGCTCTGCCTTCTCTACTTCTGGCTTCGGTGGTGGTGCTGCTTGACGTTTGGTGTTTTCACGCGTGTAGTGCTGTTGATGTTGGTGGTGATATGGTATTGTCAGTGTTGGCGCTGGTGAAGGGTATTGTTTTGGTGGTGATAGTGGTGATGGTAGTGCGGGTGGTAGCTGGTGTTGGTGCTATGGTGGGTATTGATTTGGTGGTGATGGTGTGATAGTGGTGGTGCCGATGGTCGTGGTGCTGGTGGTAGTGTGTCACTGGTGAGAGTTTTGGTGCTGTCAGTGTTGTTGGTGGTAGTGATTTATTGTGGGGAGTAACAGAGTTGGAGTGCTGTACTAGTGTGGTTTGGTGATGGCAGTTGGTATTGTCAGTGATGTGGTAGTGTTGGTATTGGTATTGGTTGTTGTGGTAGTGTCTTGGTAGTGGTGGTAGTGCTGGTGTTTGGGATGGCAATGACAGTGTTGGTGGACACAGCGGTTGGTGATGGTGGTTGTGATTGGTGGTGATGTTGGTAGTGATGGTGATGGCGTGTAGTGGTATTGGTGCCTGTGTGGTACTGTGGTACAGTGACATTGCAATGACTGACTGATCTTTGCTGGTATTCTGCTTCACCACTTGGCTCAAACATCCATCCAGATGATATGTAGCGACCTTTCAAATGGAAATAAATGGGAAAAAAGGAGAGACTCAGTTCATTTGGGGTGGGTGCGATTCCAATGCAGGAGAAAAGGAACCCCATAAATTTCAGGGAAGAAAGAATTCTCTAATAATCATGATTTTCCTCTCAAGAGTGGAGCAGTGCCCTCACTAATTGTTTCCTGGATTGGTGATCTATTATTGCCCAGTGAATTCCCCCAGTAGCAACAAACATCTGTGCTCATTGCTGCTTCTCTGGGCCAGGAACTAATGTGGGGTCTTAGGATGTAGAAGCTCAGGGTCTGCCCTGGGAGTGCTGGGGGGGGGTGCAAGGTCCCCTTCAAAGAGCTCCCAAAGGGGAGGGGTGGGGGGGATGGCCCACATCTTCCTGTCACCTTTCCCCTTCCTGTGAGAAGCAGGTAGAGGCAACCTTGTCGGGGACAGTGCATTGCATGGTTTCTGCACTGGTGGCCTCTGCTGGTTGCTTCTGCATTGGTAGTTTCTGTGCTGGCGACTTCTGAGCTATGGCTCTGTGCTGCTGGTTTCTCTGCTGTAGCTTCTGTGCTGGTGACTTCTGAGCTGATGACTTCACTCTGGAGGCATCTGTGCTGGTGGCTTCTGGCACCTTCAAGTTGTCAGCTCAGCTCTGTCGAGCCCACACAGCAGGAGCGGGAAGCAGCTCCCAGCCACAGAAGGAAGTGTGCTGAGGGGGGCGCCTACTGGAGACCCCCACACTTCCTTACCTGGAAACAGGCCCTGTAACTCTGAGCTCCAAATACAGTTCCCCACATACTAAGAGCTCAGCAGAGCCAGACACTGATGCTTCTGGTTCTTACGTCAACAGCAGCTGTCAGCTCGCTCTGACTCACCTCCCAGCTGGGCAGGCCTAGGTGAGAACAGAACCTGGTCATGCCCTGAGCGTCGAGGCCCGTCACCTGCGAGAGGGACAATGACTATGCAGGTGCCGCTTCAGGGGAGGAGCCTGCTCGCACGTGGGAGGGCTGTCGCTGGCCCTCAAGCCTGGGACCTGGAAGGCAGGTCCTAAAGCCACGCCACGGGCAAGGTGCACCTCGCCCAGTCCTGCAGGCCCTTGCAGGGAGCACCTTGGCCTTCCAGACCTCAGGCTGCGGGAAGGGCGGGGGAGAGGCCCGGAGTGCTCCCCCTCCTATTCTGATCACCCTAGAGCCTCTTTCTTCACCACAGTGTGGAGGGGTCAGACTTCAAGGGCGTGGGCACAGCTCAGACCCCTGTGTCCAGCTGAGCAGGAGTACCCGGGCTGTGAGGCTCGTTGCTCCCTCCCCGACTCCTCCCCCGCCCTCACTCCTAATAGTCCCTGAAGGGTCTATTTCCACAAAGCACAGGCAGCAGCTTCACGGCTCCCCTGAATTTGGGGGCAGACTCCGCTATGAGGAATCCCCAGCCCGGCCCTGTCTCTCACTCTCAGGGTATTCCAGTGCCCCTCCTCTCGCCGCCCACCCCCTCCCTACATCTACTGGAAAGGCAGGAGAAAGTGGCCTCCGCACCTCTGAGCACCTCTGCTGACCTGCGTCCAGGGAGACCCCTGTCACAGAGGGGGACATTTATGGAGACTTGGAGCTCAGTGTGCAGCTCCGGGCTGGTTGCCCCACTGCCAGGAGCACTCAGAGTGCGTCACTGCACAAGCTGCAGCCTCCAGCATCAGACCCGGCCTTCCTCTCTGAGATTTGCCCAGGACCTTGGGCAAAGCAGGGAGCCTTTAGGTTCAGTGTCCTCAGGTCCCCAAGAAGCTCCACAGACTTCCCAAAGCACTTGGCAGTGCTAAAGGGATGATTCTACAGTGACACTCGGTCCCATCAACGCTGCTTGCCGCAACCCTTAAGCCCTCGAAGGGCGTCCTCTGCCTGGAGGATGTGCAGAGGCCTCGGCATGTGTGGCCCCGCAGGCAGCCCCCTGCCGACCCGATGCAGGGAGAGCTCGCGGCACACTGGGACAGAGCAGCTCACAGCCGTGCCAGGGCTGGTGTGGCAAACAGCTTGCATTTTACAAGCAAGAGCCATCAGGGAGAGGAAGAGATTGTTTGGGACTTATTTAGTTAGTCCCTTTTGCTTCTCAAAATAAACATCTTTGTGCTCAGTTAAAAGCTTTCCAAGATGTTCACAAGAGAAGGGGAAATCCTTGCCAGAAACTTTAGCCCAGCCAGACGGGGCTGCTGCCAGGCAGGACTCTGGCATGGAAGAGGGGTTTGTGCTTCGGGGCCAAGGGCAGCCCCCGGCCCTCCCCCCACCCCTCCTCCCAGGGTCCTGCCCTGCTCACCCACACCTGTGGTTGCCAGGTCGACCCCGGGGGCTACCAGGATTCCCCAGCTGGCCCTCTGGCTGTGACCTTGGGCAAGGTCACTGTCTCTAAGTCATGATTCCTCCTCCACAAAACAGTGATAAGATGGCCTGGATGCCTTTCCAGAATGTTCCAAAGATTCGTGGAAATGTAGAGAGGCAAGCTGTGTCTTCAGCGGTGTGTGGGAGAGTCGTAGGCGTCGCCTGGGTCCTGGCCTCCTCCTGATTGGCTGCGTACCTGGGATGCGGGTGCTGTGGTTGGCTTCAGTGAAGAGCGTCTCCAGGCCACACTCCAGGCTGGAATGATGGCGTGTCCCCTACTCCCAGCTTTGCCCGAGTCCCACAGCTGATTTGAGGGTGGAGAGCCTGAGGTGGGGTTCAACTCCATTCTATGTGACCCCCAAGGCTGATGTGGCAACAACACAAATCATTTCTGGTTCCAGGAAAATCTGCCCAAGAAGAGCTTCCAGTCAGCGATAGCCCAGCTTCCGCCCAGACCCTTCTTGAGTCTATGAGAGAACACAAGCACCGAGACACCGTGTTCCCTCCAGCGCAGGGGTGAGTGGGGCATGGGGTCGCTGGCGCTTCAAATTTCACCGCTGCATAGGGCAGCACATGGCTGACCCGGCTTCCATCCCTGGCAACTCAGATGGTTCCCTGAGACTCAGGAGTGATCCCCGAGTGCAGAGTCAGGAATAAGCCCTGAGCATTGCTGGATGTAGCCCCCAAATAAGTGAATAAATAACCTCTCCTCTGCGATGGCTCCGGTCAGACTGGCTAGTGAAGGGGGACAGAGCAAGAGCTCGGAGGGGGACAGAGCAAGAGCCTCCCCAGGGCCACTCGATGGCAGGAAGCTGCACTTCTTGCCTGCACGGCAGGTGGCCGAGGGGATACGAAGCTGCACGCGGTGTAGCTCCCTGCCACTGGGTCAGACGAACATCTGCTGTGTGCGGGTCAAAGAGGGAAAAGCCCAGCACCCCCGCTTGGGGCTCATGCCCAGAACAGCAGGGAGGGACAGGGTCAAGGAGACAGGCCATTCAAGAGGCCAGAGGAGCTGCCAGGGTTGAGACTCAGGGATTGGGGAGTCCCCTCAGGGAGGCCCTGGGAGCAGCTATGAGGAGAACATGGGAAGGAATCTGAGGGTCTGGAAACTTCAGGGCCTGCTCCGGCCTCTGAACCTCATAGCTGAGAAAACAGGAATTTAGTCATGGAGAACAGGCAGGGATGGCTGTGATCACTCGGTGTCACAGACACCACAGCCTTGTCACTTGGGGACACAGATGCCCCAGCCTGCTCACTCAGGGATCACAGATAATCCAGGTCCTAGAACACAGTAATGCTCAGAACAAAGTTCTATGTTGCAAGCCCCACTTCTCAGCAGGCAGGTGTTGGTGAAGCTGAAGGAAGGGGGGCGGGCAGGCACCCCCTTTCTCTGCCCAGGCCTAGTTGCCACCCCAGGGAGAACAGGGTCCCGGTGCAGGACCAGAGCTGAGCCCCTCTGGCTGGGCAGTGCTGTGGGGAGCAGGACTCGCTGACGGCTGTTTCAGAGGCTCTGAGGAAAGCCCAGGGAGTTGTGCGCTGTGAGATGGACGGGTGGGGACACCCCGGGACAGTCCCACACATGGAGGGCTCAGGCCGGCTCCACTGATGCCTTCTTCCTCGACAAGGGAAAGTGGGGCCAGGAGGGTCTGTCCCTCCTCCTGCCATGGAGTCTGTCCTCTCCTCAGATCACATGGAGGAGACACAGGTCCCCTGAAGGAGCCAGAATGAGCTCAGAGCAGATGAGGGCAGGCGCTCACCAGCTGAGACGCACAGCCCCAACAGTGGCTTCTAGAGAGGACAGTGGGGCTTGACCAGCCCGTGGTACCCAGGAGGACTGAACCACGTCACCCAGACACGGGACAAGCTGTGTCAGGGCTGGTCATAGGCATGACCTGGGGACTCAGTGCACCCCTTCAGTGCTAGGGGAGGGAGAGCAGAGCTGGGCAGTTAGGGTCACCAGCTCTGGCCCCAGGGGCCCTTCCTCTAGAGGACTGGCAAGGGGGCACTGCCCTCCACTGCCCTCAGCCCTGAGGAGTCCAGGACCCCCGCCCCACTCTAAGGCGGCCCTCTCCAGTCCAGTGCCGGTCACTTGGCCGTTTTATTTTTCTTTGAAAGAAAAAAGGCAAACTCTGTGCCTTAAAACGAGGAGTCTCAGATGGCATCACAATTATAGCAGCAAAGTCTGGAGAATTGCCTCAGATGCGGAAAGTGTTAAAATATAAAAAGCCGGATTCTAAAATAGTTGTATAGCACCCTGAAAGTGCTTTGGCTTTTCCCCGTTTTCTCGTCTCGTGTGTTCTGCTCCTTCCTCTTCTGATGACAGCCATCACAGAGGCCTTGGGTGCAGCGACCATACTGACCACGAGCGACTCTCTGAATTGAGCTGCCGCCCAGCTGACCCTCAGGTCCAGCTCCTCCTGACTGGAGTCGGAGGACAGTGAGAAAGAAAGTGCCACCACCACACACTAGCCACCTGAAGGTCGTCTCCCAGGAACACTTGGAGCCACCTCCCATAACGGGATGTGCCATGGGCAGTGGCATCCCTGTCTGAAGCCTCCTTCCTCTGCAGGAGCTGCCGCCTGGGCACCATCTCGAGGTCACTGCCTGTCACAGCCAGAGCGTCAGGTGAGCACGGCCGCAGTGCTGGGCCGAATGTGGCCGTTAAGGGTGTTTGACCTCAGATCTAGAAAACCCAGGGCAAGGGAAGGCTGTGCAGGGAAGGGGAGCTCTTAGAGACACCCCTGAGCCCATGGAGGGGCTGTGGTGGCATCTGTGATGGGCTACAGAAGTGGCTGCTCAGCTCTTCTTCCGCAGACTGGCTGCTCTGGCCCCCAAAGATGTCTTCTCTTCACGGCTTATTCAAACATCCAGCATCAGGTGCACGATCGTAGTCGTGGGGCACAGATAGCACTGCAGGACCCATCAGGGACCCTGCACACACCCCACCCTCATGGCCCTCCACAGGGCGCGCGGTCAGCCTGGGCTCAGAAACATGGCCCACCCAGCAGACTGCTCTGTTGGTGGAGACTGCGGAGCAGGAAAGCAAGCACATGGCATCCCTCGATGTCTGTAGGCCGTGCCCACACGTGGGATGTTCATGGAAAAGTGCAGCAGCACACGCGGGGCCTGTTGGATGAAAGTCCATTGAAAGGGAAGTGCCAGCCATATTTCTTATTTTGGTTTTTGGGCCACACCCAGCAGTGCACAGGGCTGACTCCTGGCAGGGCTCGGGGGACCATATGGGATGCTGGGGATGGAACCTGGGTCGACTGCATATGCAAGGCAAGTGCCTTACCCACGGGACTATATTGCTCCTGTCCTGTACCAGCCATCTGAAGGGAAATATGACGTTTGCTCCCGCTGCGTTGGGCTTTCACTCCAGATTCTCTTGACCTTGCTCCAATTTGCCTTGATTTTCCCATGCTGGGAGCCAGCCCAAAGAAGAAGGAGCATTCGGAGATGGCTCTGAGAGGTCATGTAAGGTCTTCCGAGCACTGCTGATTTCCTCCAGCTTCGAAAGAAGATAATCACATTTCGACCCACTCAAAGTTTAGCAGCAACTTTAACGTGTTTAAAATTCTGTTAAGAATTGACCCAGGAGTGAATGAGTGTGCACAAGGCCAGTTAATAATTTTCAAATCAAGTTCAGATCTCAAATGCCATCAGTTTTAGATGTCATTCGTCTTCACATTAAACTCCTATGAAGAGCAAGGCAGGGAGCACGCCTGCTTTTGTGCGGCCCTGAGCTCCTGCCTGATACCACAGAGCAACTCACAGATCACCCGGCCTTCTGCATCCAAGTGGCCTCTGAGAGAGGTCCCTGGACTGGACAGGTGAGCTGACCTCGCAAGAAAGCCGCATCCAGGGGCCTTTGCACAGGAAGGCAGGTGCTCCTGGCATGACAAGTCCTTTCCCAAGCTTTCTGCTGACTGAGCAGGGACTCATGCAGACTCGGCCCTGTTGGAGGCGTCAGTGGCACCTCCTGAGGCATGGCTGCCGAGAACCAGGATGTGTTTCAGGCACAGCAGGTTAGGGGAAAACACATCTTCTCCATGGAGACAGTGCACAGCCCTGGTGCTTGTGTTTGCTTGGCCCTCATGATGCACCCCGCAGGCAGTAAAGCATTTGGTCCAATACAGTGACTCCTGACTGCTGCCATGGATAAGCCAACAGGACTTGTTGGTCGCAATGGAGGGCCAGGGATGGATCAGGCCTGAGGGCACAGGTGCAGGAAACACAGGACACCGACTAGGATGACACCCCCAAGACCTACACACTGCTTGGATCCAGGGTGCCCTCGACCAGTTCCAAATGTGTTTACGTAAGGGCTTTCAGACCCACATAAGAGTAGAAAAAGCACAAAGGACCCCAAAAACTCCGACTCTCAAGTTCACCAAAAGAGGGCATTTTATCAACATTTCACCTACTCGGATTTGGGCCGAGCATCCTCCACCCAGATCCTCCAAATTCCAGTAGGCGGGGGTCACACCCACCACCTG
>JAOXYA010123298.1:0-10425 GCA_028565675.1 Sorex palustris
TTCTAAGTATTTTATGGCCCATGGTCTAATGGTAGTTTTGTGTACAATATTAGATAGTACTCTGGTCTCTCTCTCTTTCTCTCTCTCTCTCTCTCTCTCTCTCTCTTTCTCTCTCTCTCTCCCTCTCTCTCTCCCTCTCTCTCTTTCTAACGCACAGACACACAGACACACAGACACACAGACACACACACATTTGGATGTCCTGTTTTCTCAAAAGCATTTTTGAAGAGGTTCTCCCTTCTCCATTTTATGGGCTTGACGACTTTGTCATAGATTAGATGCGCACATAAGTATGTATTTATTCCCTTCTCAATTTCATTGCCGTGTGTGCATGGTTATAGTTTGTTTTGTTTTGCTCTGTTTTTTGAGGGACCACCCAGAACTATACCATTTTGATTATTGTTGTTTTTAATTTAGTTTGAGATCATGAAATGTGATCTCTTCGTTTTTCTCCTTTTTTCTCAGAATTTCCTTGGCCATTTGACTTCTTTTGCTTTAAAATTGTTGATCCTATTTCCTTGAAAAAAAATACAGATACTGAGAAGTTAAAATGTTTATTCTTTTACCTTCTTTCAGCATGCAGTTCTTATCCAGAGTGATCATTTCCAACTCTCTATGTCATATGGCATAGAAATAGTCATCAGTGACTGAGGAAGGGGAACGAGAGGTTGTTTTCCTCATGGCTACAGAGTTTCGGGGGGTTGCAAGCTTTGATTTAGGTATTGCGATATACAATATTTTTGATAGTAATGTTTCAGAAATGCAGTGTTCCTTAACCACTCCCACCACCTGAGGGCTAGTGACCCTTCAACACTGACCCCCACCTCACCCTGAAAAAATAGTGTTTTGGATTTTTTTGTTTCTGGATAAGCAAGTTCTGAAGATTGGTTTTACAATAATGTGGAGGTAGTTAACACTGCTTTTGTGTTGTAAATCTTTCATTAAGATTTAAAAATTGGGGACTGGAGCAATAGCACAGCAGATAGAGCATTTGCCTTGCATGTGACTGACCTGGGTTCAATTCCCAGCATCTCATATGGTCCCCCAAGCACCGTCAAGAGTAATTTCTGATTGCATGATCCAGGAGTAACCCCTGTGCATCTCTGGGTGTGATCCAAAAAGAAAAAAATTGAAAATTGAAAATGAAATATGTTTTAGATTGTCACTAGTCTGTTTAATAGGAACTAATCTTTTTTTCTTATTTCTAGCCATATATCTTCTGGTATGTCGATCGGCTGTTTTAGTTTTCTGTGTATTTTATGTTAATAACTTGGTAATACCTTAAAATACTAGTAGACATATCATTGATAACTGGAAATTGTGCATGTGAAAGCATTTACACCATGAAAACTTTCAAATGATGCAAGGCCTTCTTCTGAGGTGAACATGTTTTATGGGTTAAACATGGAAGTGATTCTTACAACTGTTTTCATTGCTATGTCCTCCTTGATAGTTCTATGTCCTCATGTAAAGCTCAACAGGTCATATGAGACTAAACCATGAACTCCTTGAGGCACAGAGCTGTGCCTTATTCATGATAGTAATGGTAATAGGTCTTTCCTGCATGTTGGTTTCTTCAGCACCTTCAATGATTCTTAGTTAATATTCCATTGCATATCTGTCCAATGAAAAGTTTTATTTATTTCTATGAGCTGGAGATAAGCAGAGGGAAAAATAATTCTGAGTAGAGATTAGGAAAAATGTGATTAAAAATAAAAGGGAAAAAAAAACCCTTGCGGGGCTGGAGCTATAGTACAGCAGGCAGGGCGTTTGCCTTGCATGCAGCTGACCCGGGTTGGATCCCCAGCATTCCATATGGTCCCCTAAGTACTCCAGGAGAGTAATTCCTGAGTGCAGAGCCAGGAGTAACCATTGTGTAACTAAAGGTGTGACCAGAAAACGCAAAACAAACAAACAAACAGAAGCAAAAAGAAAACACTTGATCCTTGAGCACTTTTTGACTACCCTGATTAGCTGTTCTTAGATGTCCCTAATAAGGAGTAGTCAGGGATCAGTCCTATATAAACTTATCTTATATAATCGTCATGATAACATATGAAGTTGGGTTGATTATTCCCTTTTCCTAGATGAGCGGGGGAGACAGCCAGGTGACAGACTGAAGTTCAAATATGATGAATATCAAACACTTACCCTGGGAGTGGGAACCACAATATCTGTGAACTCCCAAGGATTTGAGTAAAACAGGTTCATTTTAAACAAGAATTAGGGCTGAGGACTCTAAGACTGCACAGCTCCAATGCAATCTAAAGTTATAGCTTTGCAACAGAAGGAAATATGGTCTGTTGAGACTAAAACACTCAATTTTCATAAGAAGTTAGAAATCAGGCATTGTCTCAAGTTTCAAATGTCGGTAACTATCATTAGTGGAAAATTTGAAAACTCCCCATGATAAAGTAGCTTGAAAACTTGAATATCTTGCCTTCTCCTGAATACATTTTGAGCAGCATGAGCTATGGAGTATCATGGGAGGAGCCAGTGGAGAGAAAAGGAAGTCTGGTCACTCCACAGTTGTACCTAAAGTGCAGGTATGGGGCTGGGAAAACTTGATTGTCCATCACACTGCCCATCGGAGACCTCAGAGACTGAACTGAGGTTGGGGAGAGGCTCAACCCACCACTGATACACACTCCTGCTTCTCCAGGTCTCTCAGGGTAGGCACATTAATCAGGTCACACAGTTAACAGCAGTACTGTTAACTCAGAGGATTCTTAAAATAGTCTGCTCTGGGGCCCAACAGATAGCACAGTGGATATGGCACTTGCCTTGTACATGGCAATGAAGCTTTGTTTTGCTTTGCTTTCCTTTGTTTTGTTGGTGGGTTATTTGTTTGGATTTTATTTTGTTTTTGCAGTGCAGAGTATCCAGCCCATGACCTCACACATGAAAGATTGCCACTGAGGCACATCCCCACCCGCAGTAAAGTCTTATAATGATCACAAAGTCATTTACAGTAACCTCTTGTGAAGTTTTGTTTTTTCTTTTTGGGGTCACACCTAGCAATGCTCAGGCATTACTCCTGGATTTGCACTCAAGAATCACTACTGGCGGTGCTCAGGAGACCATATGGGGTGCTGGGAATTGAACCAGGGTAGGCCATGTGCAAGACAAACACCCTACCCGCTGTGCTATCATTCCAGCCCCACCTCTTGCAAAACTTTAAGTAGCTCTTAAAATCCCATCAGCCCTTGAGTGCACTGGCTCCTGGGAATATTTAGGGAACTCCGATGAAGTATCCAGATGAGTGAGGATGATGAAGACTGCAGCTTTTTCCACCGTATCAGGTAGAAGAAAACAGTCTAATCTGGCCGAGAGTTAAGGAAAGAGCAACTGGCTGGACGCAATGTACATCAAAGCCCTGAAGTCTGCCTGGACATGTTGTTTGCATGCGTATTTTGAAATTTGCTATTTCTGATATCCTTTCTCCTCTCCCTCTCCCAAACATACCAGATATGTCTTTTTAATTTTTAAAAAAGAAAAAGAGGGATGAAAAAGTCATTCAGGGATTGTAGGATTTTGGTTGGCCAAGCTGGACTCAGTATGTTCTCAGCAAGGATGAGAAAAGGTCCTGACTATTTATTACACTGTCAGGGGGCCAGGACTTCCCTCTGATCGCCTCCTGGGAAAAATAATAAATGGGTACAATGCTTTACAGAGCAATGTTCCTATTATTCCCCAGAGCACAAGGCTCCTCAGAGATCAGGCCCTGGGGCTATAACCCTAATTTCTTTTTAACATTCACAGCCCAAGAGTGCAGATAAAGACCTCAGAGATTTTGTGCTACTTTCTCAATGAAAAGTAAGAATTGATGCTGTGCTAAATTCTTCAGTAGAATGAGCCCAGTATAATACATCCCATTATGTATTTATTCCCTCCACTGTGGGCACATATGCTCAGGCTCCTCTATGCCCATGCTCTCCTCCTCTGCGTCTCTCCCACCCCACCTTCCAGTACCTTCCAAACAATAAGCATCCAGTGCCTGTCCCTGTTCTCAATACACACTACTCTCCCCCTCCAGCGTCCCCCCCCCCGCCCCACACACACACAGAGGCTCATAACAACACTCTTGTTTGTGGCTCTTTTCAGATTTTCCTGCTTTCTGGCTTAGCCATGTTCCCCTAGTAAATCCTCAGCCCAATCTTATGAGGCAAAGACTGCTGTGATTTTTCAAATAAAGAATTCAGTATGAAAATAGCACTGTGGCACCATCTTCCCGTTATTCATTGATTAGCTCGAGCAGTAATGTCTCAACAAATTGTAAGATTTGTTGTTACTGTTTTTGGCATATTGAATATGTCACGGGGAGACTGCCAGGCTTTGCCATGCATGCGAGAAACTCTCGGTAGCTTGCAGGGTTCTCTGAGAGGGGCAGAGGAATCGAACCCGGGTCAGCTGCGTGCAAGGTAAATGCCCTACCTGCTGTGCTATTGCTCCAGCCCTCAAGTATGAAAGTAATAGTTGGAAAATAGTAATTGGAAATGATTATCTTGGACAAAAACTGAGTGTTGGAAAAGTAGGTAAAGATAACCTTTAGTATTGCAAACCATAAAGCCCAAAAGGAAATGGAGAGAGAGAGAGAGAGAGAGAGAGAGAGAGAAGAAAAGTGCCCTCCATAGACACAGTCTGGGGTGGGGGATGATGGGAGGGAAACCAGAACCACTGGTGGTGGGAAACACACACTGGTGAAGAAACAGGTGTTGGAACATTATATGACTGAAACCCGATCATGAACAACTTTATAACTATGTGTCTCACTGTGGTTCAGTTTTTAAAAAATATTTTTGAAAAAGAAAGAAATTAAGTCTGAGAAGTAAGTGAATAATTTGTTGAGAATTAGTCTACCTGGAATCCAAGTCAGTTAGTACTCCAAAGCATCACCCCTTCCATCCACTTGGACTTGCATTATTGACACACACTCAAACCCCTTCCATTTCAACCCCAGACCTCCCAATCATTCCTTCCCCTTCCAACATGCAAACACACTTTTCTGACTTTTTCTTTTGGGTTGTCCTGTTCAGCTTTCTGATAACCATCACTCTTTGATATTCTCCACTTATTCTTGTTTGTGGCTCCCCCCAGACCAAAGCCCTAGGCTTCAAGGCTCACTGCAGCGGCCCTCCTACTCATGCTGGAGTGATAGCACAGTGGTAGGGCATTTGCCTTCTGTGAGGCTGGCCCGGCTGAGCTGGGTTTGATTTCTCCAATCCTCTTGGAGAGCCTGCCAAGCTACCAAGAGCAAAGCCTGGCAAACACACAGTAATAACAAGTCTCACAATGGAGATGTTACTGGGCCGCTCAAGCAAATAGATAAACAACACAACGGGAGGACAGTGCTACATTCTTGTTTGACAGGTCCTGTTGATGGGTTCTGTAAGTGCCTTTACAAGTTAAAATAGCCATAATCAATGCCAGTTTGACAGGTTCTGTTGGTGAGTTCTGTATGTGCCTTTACAAGTTAAAATAGCCATAATCAATGCCAGTGCTATTCAAAGCTTGAAAGGCACCCAGATTTCCTCCAGAATGTCTATGAAAATGGGCATCTGCTTTCTCATCTGAAGTGTTTTTTTCTAAGTCATCAACAAACACTCTGAATTATATTGCTTTCAACTTGGTTTACTTTCTGTTCCAAAACTGCAGTAGTTTGTGTGTATTTCAAATCAAAAAGAAGTTTGCAAACTGGTCTTGGACCTCAACTGCCAAATATGATATAGCAACTTGGATAAAGGAATTTTCAAAACCATATATAGTTGGTGATCCTATAGTTTGCATAAATGTATTATATGGAAATGCATAAGTTGAAAATTTCTACACAAGGCTGTAGCCTTTTCCCATAAAGTTAAACACCAAAGGTTCATTGTTGTTATTTTTTTTTCATTTCCTTGTAGATAATGATCTAAATGTGTATCTTCTCATCTTTTTCAGTGCCTGCCTGCTGGATCAATGATGGTACAGTTCATGCTCTTTCCCTTCACCTGTTCTTCCTCATTATTTCCGTTCCACACTAGCTCTGACAACTCTTCTCACAGGAACACAACATTATAGGAAACTGACAGATATGAGTAGGAGCCAGGATTTCTCTGATAACCTGACTCTTATTTCTTCATCAGATGTCAGAAGACATACTTTGGTGTCCTAGAAGCTTCACTTTGCTTCGAATTTATTTTTATAAAAAGTTTCATGTACTTATTATGAATTTGTCATCTTCTTTTGGGGTACTTTATGATAACCCAAAAGGGTCCTTACAGACAATATATAGTCCTGGCCCAGTGTTTATGAGACTTGGATCCAATTTCATGTCAAGATCATCTGGGGCACACTGAGCAGTAAAAAATTTCCATAATCCCCTGCATGAATAAGGCGCTTTCTTCAAAAGGAATCTGGCTCACTAGACTGGTATTTGCTTCAGCCTCTGCCCCAATAAAGCAGTTTATGCTTTAGACCGGATACGTACAAACACAAAACAGAGAAAACAACACTGCAAGTTATAATCAAATTCAAATGTTATAGAACCTGTATCTAGAACTCGTATGTATTCAAAGTTAGAAAATGAATGTCCCTGTGGACTAACGCAGTTGGCAAAGTCTTCCTGAAGGCAACTCACAGGAGTAAATGCTTGGGTAGGTGCATCACTCATAAAAGCCTGCCATAATAAAATTGCTTATGCTAGTAAGCTTCAAAACAGAAATTGATTTTCTTCACCTTGATGAAAGCTAGAATTCTGAACTCAAGGTTAAGTCAGTGGAATTCCTGGTTAGAGTTCCCTTCCTGGCTTACTGATGGCCTTTGCTCCAAGTATAAGCCAAAAAGAAAAGGAAAGTGCAAGTTCTCTGATGACTCTTATTCTCAAGACATTGCGTATTAAGTCAGAGCCAACCTTTAGAATCTTATTTCACCATCATTACTTCCCTTCCCTAGAATCCCCATCTCCAAACATAGACACATTGGGTATTAGTATCTCAATATATGAACTCGAAAATATTGGCAAAACCCTTCATGACATAGAAGCCAATGGTGTCTTCAAAGATGTCACACCATTGGCCAAACAAGTCAAAACAGAGATAGACAAATGTGATGGGTCTCCATGTAAAAGTGAAGATCTACCAAGTATGGATGAGGATACTCACAAGTTTGGCCCCCAAGTACCGTGCCCCCATGGGATCTTTATGAAATGGATGTAATACATAATAGAGACACCAAACTGCACCATACACTCTAAAAGGCAAAGACTACAATATCAGAGTATATATGACTCCAGATTCTTGACATTCTTGCAAAGGCAAAACTAGAGGGACAAAGAAACAGATCATAGTCATATAACGGGATATTATCCAGCCTTAATTAGGGGGAGTATAAAATACTGCTAGATGGGGCTGGAGCAATTGTATAGTGGGTAGGGTACTGTTCTTCAAAATAACTAACCCCAGCACCCTATCTGCTTCACTGAGCCCACTTGGAATGATCTCTTAGTGCAAAGTCAGGAGTAAGACCTGAGCACTGCCAGGTGTAGCCCCAAAACAAAACAAAACAAAAATAATGATAGATGCCACAAAGGGTAGAAACCCTGAAACATCATGTAACCAGAAAAAAAAGGTCACCTAGAAAATTATTCTATTCATGTGAAATATTCAGATTAGATAAATCCATAGAAACAATATAGACTAATGGTTTGCATGGACTGTGGGGACAGACAGAGGAAACTTAAGATAGGCATAGAACTGGTCAGTATCTGAGGTTGATGGAGCAAATGTGGTTTTCTATATGTGCCAAAACTTGCAGAATTTCTCACTGAAGTAAGTGTTTCACAGCATGTAAATTACTCCTCAATATTTAAATCAGGAAAAGAAAAAGTATCCAGCATATAAAAACTAAATAAATGTTACTGACTGAAACGTATCATAAATTATTTTGCTGGAGAATGATTGCTCCAGAGGAAGGTCCATATAAAATAGCTTCTGCAATTTCATCCTAATAAAATGAAAAATTCCCTGACTACTATGGATTGGAATTTGTACTGGCAATTTTTCATCATCATGTTATTTACTCTGTATGAATTTGATGTATTTGAACATATTAGAGAAATTTAAGTTCTTTTTTTTCTACAAATATATGTGTGTCAGGTGTCTATAACTCTCTAAATGAAGAAAACTACACATTTAAACTCTCATTGAAACATAAGGCCAAGTAAGCTATTTATAAAATAATATCATGCATAATCCCATTGCAGCAGGACACATT
This sequence comes from Sorex palustris, assembly GCA_028565675.1. Taxonomy (NCBI): domain Eukaryota; kingdom Metazoa; phylum Chordata; class Mammalia; order Eulipotyphla; family Soricidae; genus Sorex; species Sorex palustris. The sequence goes on from JAOXYA010123298.1 coordinate 8,254, forward strand.
AAACTATTCTTGACATAATTACAAGCATGTTATTGATGGTATTCTCTCCACACCTGCATAACCAATCACTTTAAAACTTAATTGACTTAAAAACCTCTTTATATTATTACCTCCCACTGTTCTTTTGAAAGGACTCATCTGGCCAGTTTGCACATGGTGGTGTAATGATGTTCAATGAAGCTGGGCTTCAGTATGAAGGATCAGCTGGGCTTTGGAACCAGTATGCCACCTTCTACACTAGCAGTTGATGCTACCTGTTGGCTAAGCTCGCAGCAGGGGTCTATATGTGGTCTCTTCATGTGTCATGAGCACCACATACACTGCATAAGTTCCCAGAAAGAGTGTTCCAAGAGCAAGTACTCCAAGAATCTCAGGCAGAAGCTGAAGTCACACAGCTGTGCCGCTGCTTTGAAAGTCACACAATGCTCTTCCATGTAATTCTATGGTTCAGAAAGAAATGGTTATAGGGTCAACCTAGTTTGAGAGGAAGGGACCAACTATGATCTTGAGAGATGGGAGGTACATTCCCAGGCCATCATGATTAGAGACCACCTGCCCAAAAAGAGAATTTGGAGGTAATATTTTCAGCATAAAAGAAAATTTATTTCTTTTTTGATTAAAAAAAATGAAAGGGTATTAATTTTAGAAGTATAATACATTTTGGCCATGAAGTACTATCAGTCAATTCTCTAACCCAATTTACCTCTGCTCATCAAGAGTGCTAAGCTTTGAGGAAGCATGGGTATATTCAACACAGAATTTGCCCTCTTGAAACTTAAACTCTACAGATGCAGCAAAGAATCAAAATAGGAAGAAAGGGGAATTGTACAGAACATATCAGGTAAATAGGAAAGAAAGATAGTTCTCTCTAATGTGGAATGAAGGAATGTCAGGAAATGGTTTAGAAATAAAGGACTTCTAAGAGGAAACTTGCCAAGCGAGGAAAATGTTCAAATTCTTTAGCAATGGTTTGAAAGAAGTGGTGTGGGAGTGTGAGGAAGAAAGAGGACATTCCAGAAAGAAGCCAGCAACAAAGGAAAAGGTGAAGAAGCTGACCAGTGCAAAGGACACTGTTTGCATTTGTTGTGCTAAGATGCAGTATTCAGAATGCACTCAAAGACATGGGCATGAAGCTTGCACAATCTTAGACAGATGTGTCGTGTTTGGTCCACACATCATGTGCTGTTTTTCTTTTCACTTTTATAAAGAACTACCACATGTCTGTTCTTAAAAATTGCCTCCAATATATAATTAGCATGAAAATCTAGCTTCTCATGAAGCAAAGGCATGGATAACTTGGCTCCACTGGATCCTAATTCCCACCCAGCAACAATTGGTGAGGGCCAAAGTCGTTGACCCCATTAAGTGTGGTATGAACTCTCCAAATCATGTTATCTGCTCACAATCTGGTCCCCACTATCCCTTCCACTGTGGGTGCTTGAATCTGAAAACCCTAGAAAGCCAAGATGCCTAGTTGATGCAAAGAGGTCAGTGATGCTATGCTCAAGGTTCATCTTTTCCACAGGGGTGATTACTAAAGGGTATTCAATAACAAAGTGATCTGATGATGTAGGTTACCGGCCCTGGGCCACCCCAGGTGGAAATAGGTTTTGTGCCTTGACCTGTTCCCCCTGGCGGCCTGGTGGATGCCATCCTCCAGAGGCCACTGGACAGTCAGGTTTGGGCCCACAGTGACGAGACACTCGGGGCCTCATGGGATGGGAGTGGAGCCAGCCCTTTCCTCCCTGCCCCAACAAGACCCTGAGTCGCCACCCACGAATGACTTCTCTGGCTCCTGATCAAGCTGCTTAACTAGGCCATGATCCCAGAGACTCAGAAACAAATCTTGAAACCCAGTGGCTTTTGGCAAAAATGCATCCAGACCCTGCAGTAGGTTAGTGTCTCTGGGCCACCCCAGGGGGAAAGGGTGCTGTCCCTCAGCCTGCTTCCCCTTGGCAGCTTGGTGGCTGCCATCCTGCAGAGGCCATTGGACATTCAGGTTTGGTCCCTCAGTGACAAGACATTCTGGGTCTCAAGGATGGGGGTGGAGCCGGCCCTTTCCTCCCCACCCCAACAAGACCCCAAGTCGCCGCCCACAAATGGCCTCTCTGGCTCCTGATCAAGCTGCTTAACAGCCATGATCCAAGAGACTCAGGAACAAATCTCAGAACC
>JAOXYA010123308.1:0-10425 GCA_028565675.1 Sorex palustris
ATGAGTAATGATACTTTCTTGAAGGGTTAAGAAATGATTGGTCCAGGAGTATGGGAGTAAGATACAAGAGTAGGACTTGACATAATTTCCTGTAGGTTGTCCTCAATCTGCTATGTATGGACATCAACTTTTCACACACAATTAACAGTCAACCAAATAATAACAGTCTTAACCCAAGAAAAAAGATGTGTTGATTTTGAGGAAAATTGTCAGAAACATGAAAATAAGAGAGATAACTGGGTGTCCTTTCGGTGAAGATTTGGGTATAAAAAGGAGAGGAGGTCAGCAAAATCATTCTCTCTATATGTAGCACCATGCATCTTTTTCACACAACCTGCAAGTTGTGTTTCCCCTTTGATTTTATAATTCTTTTTTGAGGTAGTTTTCCTTGAGGGAAGCCCATCAGAAATCCCAAATTCTCTAATGTTCTGGATTATTTGAATTTTCTTGCCAATAATTATACAAAATTCTTTTTTTATTTCAAAGTTCCTTTCCTGTTGTACTTCCTGCATTAACTTTGCATACTTTTTACATTTGTTCTGATTGTTCTTAGTTAAACTAATTCATCATCCAAGGCTTCGCTTCACGTTTTTTTCTTTTTGGGTTACACCTGGTGATGCACAGGGGTTTCTACTGACTCTGCACTCAAGAATTACCCCTAGTGGTGCTCAGGGGACCATATGGGATGCTGGGACTCGAACCCGGGTTGGTCAAGTGCAAGGCAAATGCCCTACATGCTGTGCTATTGCTCCAGCCCCTCGCTTCACATACTATATCATTTCCTTCCTTAATTCTCACTCCCATTTTACTGGAAGTTAATGTCCCTAATACATGTTTACACATTTGAAAGCTGAACTGTGTATAAATTTTTAGCAGTTTTCCCAGCTTTGTTGTTTTCTACCATCCCCCTTTCCTCTCTCTGTTGATATTGCAATAATCAGGGGATGCACACACACTCAATTGTGGTGCTTTGTACATTAGGTTACAGTATTCACATACTCAGCTACAGTGTTCACTCACAGGTACACACCATCACCTGCTAGTAGTATTCAGCACTCATCAGAGCTGGAAAGATTATTATAGTGGTCATCAGATCACACACTTCAGTAGTGCATACATTAGCTCCTGGTGTGTGTGTGTGTGTGTGTGTGTGTGTGTGTGTGTGTAGGAGTTGGGGATGCTGGCTATGGTTCCTGAACATCTTTTTTTAGTAGCAGAGAGTCACACCCTTTTACTGTGGGGATTCTCCATCCATCCATCCATCCAGCTGCAGTGCTGTGATCAACTGCAGCTCCAGGGACAACATACAGTGGTATTGTCAGGCACAAACAGTTACTAGGACGCCACCAGGCAGCACCAAGGACTCAACTCACAGATCTTGTTTGCCATCCACTAGGTTAAGTTCCACTCCCACCCCTTAATAGTGATGTTAGAGCTTCAATGACTTTCTGAACATTAATCCTTTGACTCTCTCTCTCTCTCTCTCTCTCTCTCTCTCTCTCTCTCTCTTCCCACCCCCTTTAGACACCCTAAGAGTCTTCTCTTCATTTCTGGCTTTTGATTACTTCAAGAAGATATACTCTTTCTTCTTAGGGTCTCACATCTCTTTGACCTTTCAGTAAGCTATGTGTGTTTTTAAGATGGAGAACATTTTTTCATAATTATTAATGGATAATTTTCTCTCCATTGGAAATAATAAAATTGACTTTTGATGAAATATAGATATTGGTTTCAGTTTGTTAGTAGTCTCTTATACTCTCGTCAAAAGAAACTTTTTTGGTGAGAAATTGATGTTTTATAGAAGAATTGTCAGATGTTAAATTAGAAAACATATAATAGAAAACATAACACCAAGTTATATAATGTTCTGAGGGGTCATCATAAAGAGAACCCTATGGAAAAGCCCATTGGAATCTCTAGACAGTTTCTCCTGATTTTCCAATGTAGAAGGGAGGTTTGAGGCCCAAGAGACACCATCACGGCTCTTGTGCAGATACACCTAACAATAGAGAAAGCACATTTCCATAGTTTTGACTGCCCAAACTCAAGTTCCCTCTCCGACGGCGTCACAGCCTGCTGAGTGGAGACCGTGGGCCCAGCCCTCTTACCTTGGCTGCGGGCTGCCCCTCGACCCACTCACTAAAGGCCCTGGAAGGCAGTGCCCAACCTCTCTGTCCGAGGGAGGAGCCACAAACGCACGTAGCGCCGCGTGTGCACGAGTCGCTGCTCGGTTTAACTGTCTTGGAAACGCCCCCGCGCCAGGGCGCATGGACAAGCCACTGTGAGGCTGAGACTCCCGGCGGGGCCAGGAGTCGGAGGTAGGAGGCAAGTCCCCCCCAGTTAGCCGCACCTGGTGTGAGCCGCACCTGAGGGCAAACACCCTTCTGGGCCAATGCAGATTTCCCTTCCACACCACCTCCCAGAATTGTGGGGACGGTGAGGCTCTTGGATTTTCTGCGGACTGTCCTGCTCTTCCTCTGAGTTTGGCATCAGCCCTCCTGACAAAGGCCTGTGGAAGGGTGGGTCCACCTTGTGGGCCCCTGTTCGCTAGGACTTCAGGGCTCTCGCCCTTTCCTCTCCCGTGGGGTTTTCCTGTATCCCTGCATCTCCCATTTGATCAGCGCGCCAGGGAGGGTATAGAGGCGGATCTCAGCCTCGGTGCTGCCACCGGGGAGCATTGAGCTGCTGGTTGCTGGCCCCGGTGCCCCTGCACTTTCGGCTCCTGCATTCTCCCCGACGGCTGTCACTGATTCTCCTTCCACTGATCTCTGCAGGATCCTAGATGGGGGACAGTGTGCTTGGCTGCTTAATCTTATTGCCCAGGAAGGACCTCAAAATCGGCCTCCTGGAGAAAGATCGACTTGGTAGGGTTAGGTCAAGGGTTAGGGCTAGGGCTAGGGTAAGGCTAAGGGTGGGGTTAGGGTGAGGGTAAGGGGTTAGGTTAGGGGTTAGGGTTATGTTAGGGTTAGATAATTATGGATAATCAGGGTTAGATAATTACAGTAGATTCTGAGTACTTTATCATATCTATTTTGAGTCAGATGTTAATCTGTCAGTGACCCAAAAGTAAGTGATGTGGTCCTTTTTAAAATGAGGAATTAATAAATATCAATAAGAATATTTTAGGGAGAAACTCATATGAAAGGAAATGGAGACTGCTGACACTCTTTTTATCTTTTTTTTTTCTTTTTGGGTCACACCCAGCGATGCGCAGGGGTTCCTTCTGGCTCTGCACTCAGGAGTTACTCCTGGCGGTGCTCAGGGGACCATATGGGATGCTGGGAATCGAACCTGGGTCAGCCACGTGCAAGGCAAACACCCTATCCACTGTACTATTGCTCCAACTCCCATTTTTATTTCTTAATATACACTGGAGGGATGGTTGTAGGTAAGGACAAACAAATGAAATTAGAGTGGATTCTCATAGTGCTGTGAAATCAATATCCCTGTTACTTCAAGTTATCATTAGGAGCTAGAGAGATAATACAGCAGGTAACGCACTTGCCCTACATGTGGCTGACCCAGGTTTGATCTGTCACCACATATGATCCCCTGAGCACTGCTCAGGAGTGATCCCTTAGAACAGAGCAGGAGTGAGCCCTGAGAACCACTGGATGTGGCCCCAGAACCAACAAACCAAACAAGAACACCAGAAGTTTCACACTAACTGTGTTCAGTAACTCACTAGCATTGGTTGCACTTTGTGGTCATTATCCCTTTAGTAATGCAGACACCCGACTTTGACTAAGTGGTATATTGGGTAATAAATAATGGCACAGGGGCCAGAGAGATAGTACAGAGGGTTGGGTACTTGACTTGCTGTCAGCCAATCCAAGTTCCATCCCTAGCATCCCATATGGTTCCCCAAGCACCAGGAGTGATTTCTGAGCATAGTGCCAGGAGTAACCCCTGAGTAATCACTGGGTATGCTCCCTGTCCCCTGCCCCCAAATTAAAAAGATAAAAGATCAAACAAAAGCCCTACCTTGCCCCTTAGTGTTCAATATTTTGAGTTTAAAAAAAAAAACAGGAAAAGATTGATAGTGACACTGGGTAGAGGAGACTTTTATTGTAGTCCCTGTCAGCTGGATCCCATGAAGTTTGATATTATAGCCTTCTAAGGAGCTGTGTTTTTCTTGAGTAAGTTTTCTCCTTGAAGAATCTTTATACACATTTTTATTCCTGTGTTGATTCAGCCAACTCAGCTTCCTCTTTCTGACTTAACAAATGTGTTTATTTCTTCCACATTTCACTGAAAGTTTTTTTTTTCCTTTTTGTGCTGGGAGTTTGTATCATAAAATAATTTATAAGGAAGATTAATGGGTAAGAATTAAATAAGGATTTTAAAAGTTTTTAAACTTAAATTATCTTGTAGGTTTTTTATGGTGATTATTTTATACTTAAAATATTGAGGAGTGTGGCTTCAGACATACCCAGAGCACAAAGTTCTTAGATGTCTAGGCAGACTTACAGATTTTCTATGACTGAAGATCTGAAATAAAGTATTTTTTTGTATACTTATGCCCTTTACGTTGACAATGATAATAAAGGATTTATTTGAATGCCATGGGACAGTTGTGGAACCAAAACAATTCATATAGATTTTGAAACACAGGTAATAATTTTCTATCCATTTAAATATAATAAAGAGTAAATAGAAAGGTACTAAAATTAGAACTTGAATTTTTTTAAGTTTTTTTTAATGTTAGCAAATTTTAATGTCTCATTTAAATTTTTTCATCTTAGAATTTGAATACATCTGGCAAGACAACATCAAGTACTGATGGACCCAAATTTCCTGGAGATAAAAGTTCAACAACACAAAATAATAACCAGCAGAAGAAAGGGATCCAGGTGTTACCTGATGGTGGGACTCTTTAACTATCAAAATATTATAGAATGCATTATCTTTAGTTTTTTCTTAAAGATTAAAATGGCTATTCTTCTTTTCAGGTCGGGTTACTAACATTCCTCAAGGGATGGTGACGGACCAATTTGGAATGATTGGCCTATTAACATTTATCAGGGCAGCAGAGACAGACCCAGGGATGGTACATCTTGCATTAGGAAGTGACTTAACAACATTAGGCCTCAATCTAAACTCTCCTGAGTAAGTACTTTTCTTTTTTTCCCTCATCCTCTTGTAATAATTTCTCTGTGGGTTTGTAGTTTCATGTTATCAAATTATGTCACCTCCTGCAACTCACTGATACCATAACTAATTCTTTAGTCATTTCTTTCATGTTAACAGTTAAATGGTTTTTCTTGCTCTGATTTCATTTATAAATTACTCCCCTCGAGTCATGCTTTTATTCATTTTATAATCACAGTTCTTCAGAAGAGCTATCACTGTATCTCAGTTTTGTCCTGCTGGGTCTGAAGTTGTGACCCAGTGGTAAATCATTTGCCTTGAATGTATGAGGCTCTGGTTTTGATTACCTATTTACTAAGCTAACTCTTTTAGGAAACTACCTCCATTATTAAAACTGCTTGTATCAAGGTCATCGCACAAATACTTCGTTGTTAACTTCAGCAGTTACCTCTTCTTTTTTGTTTTGTTTAATTTGGGGGCCAAATCCAGTTGTGCTTAGAGCTTACTCCTGACTCTGTGCTCAGGGATCATTCTTGGTAGTGCAAGGGAACCATATACAGTGCCGAGGTTGAACCTGAATATACTGAATATGAGGCAATCATAGCACCCTGCCCACTACTATACTACAACACTATACTACTGGTTCATTCCCATAATTCAGCAGTGTCTTCTAAGCACTCATCTCCCTTGTACCTGTAAGTGGTATTTGTCAGTAGTGTTCAACAGAGTTGACTCATTCCTTCTCACTACCTTTATCTCCTCTTTCTCTCTCTCTCTCTCAATCCTTTCTTCCTAGGTTACTCTTATTATTTAGGTATCCCTGATTCTCTCTGTGCATCTGTTCTTCATATTAAGCCAGGAGAGCTGTTAGTGAACCAGTAAATCCTCTGCTCAGTACTTGGTACTAAGTACTAAACTTGAGACATGTCAGGCATACCCCTCCATTAGTTGCTTTAACAGTTCTTTCTGACTAGAATGGAAAGAAATGTTATTGTGATTAATATGTTATCTTGCCTCACATCCTTCAAATCTCACAATCTTAATGAGACCTAACTGGACTGCCCTATAATTATTCAGCCAGTCTCCTCTCCTTATCATTTCACTACCACTTATTATTTATTTGCTAATTAATTGTTTTTGTCTGCCTTTCTCCAGTCTACCTTCCTTAACCAGAAAGGAAATTTCAGTGTCACTGATACCTATTTTGTTCACTGATGTATCCTATATGCATGTAGAGCAGAGTGCCAGGCATTGATAATATTTGATGATTTTGAACTTTTGCTTTTAATAATTACTAATTTTTTTCTGGTTACATAAATGGGTGAGTAAATTTATTGATGGCATGGTATTTATGAGATATAAAGTATTGAGTTAGAATTAATAAATATTTAGCCTTGCTTTATGTTATAGTAAACACAAAAAAGGAAAGAGGTAAAGAAGCTCATTTTTTATTTGAAATCATTGCTTTTTCCTGATTTCTTAAAATTAGAAAGTTTTTTCAACTTTTGGACTTCAGAGTGTTTTTTCCCCCCCCTTATTCAGAAATCTCTACCCCAAATTTGCATCACCCTGGGCATCTTCACCTTGTCGACCTCAAGACATAGGTAGGATCATCTATTTTTGTTCCGTCCTTTGAAAAAGATATTTGTAACTGAGAACCAGTTAATAAGGCTTTTTTCATTTTTATCCAGACTTCCATGTTCCGTCTGAATACTTAACGAACATTCACATTAGGGATAAGGTGAGTGTAGTTTATTAATATTCTACTCAGTCAACATGAATTTATCTTTTTCTGGAACTGTTTTTCAGCTTTCAACAGTATATATTTTTTACAAAATCAGTTGCATGAAGCTCTGTTTTCAGTGTCCATTCAGATGGTCACAATTTCTGTGTATAATCTTAGTGGTTTGGTGATATTCTGGGTTATATTTTTTAAATAGTCCTAAAGCAAGACAATGTTAGTACTGGTAATATATTTCTTAGAGTATTTATAGCAGGTATAACCGTAACCACAGTTGATGGGTATAAACTAACTTGGAAAACCTGACACATTTTCTTCTGATATCCTCATTTTATGCCTTTAACAATAAGTGGCTTTTTTCTTTAAAATATTGTTATTTTCAATGGCATTGTATATATTTAAAAACTATGACATATCCTGTTTCTGAAATTTTTCTTTTTTAATTAAAATTTTCTTTATATTGTAACCTTTTGTCTTTTTCTAATCTGAAAATAAAAATGTAAACAGTTTTGCTTTAGAGTTTTTATGAAAGGATATAATAGAAAATCAGGTATATGTTATATACACATGTACAGATATATCTGTAAATCAGGGAGGTAGTACTTGTGCGTTGTCTGAGAAGGAAATAGTGGCTTCATCTCCTCCTGGTGGGTTTTCTTTCACACCACAGTTTTTGTTTCCCTTCTTCCCTTGATCTCTTGGCATGGAGGGGAAGATTCATGCTTTACATCCTCCGGCCCCAGTTTAATTCCTAGCACCACATGGTTTCCCCAGCTGGGTATGTTCCTAAAGGTCCCAGGCACTGTAAGGATGGCCCTGCTGGTGGTTCTTGTACCATAGGGCCGGAGCAGCACTATGTTCTTGGGCTCTGGCATCCAGCCATCCAGTCTTCTTGACTAAAACTCATTGTGAGTGGCCCCTGGCATCCCTGAAGTACCACTTTGGGTACTCAGAAAATACGATAGAAATGCATAATGACAGTGTTCTGCTAATATACCAGTTGGTTGTATGCTTTTAATAGATACTGATGTTGATGCAAAGGTATTTCTCAATAAGTCATTTGCAGGACAGGGAGAAGAGGCCCACCACCTGGCAGTGCTTAGGATCTAGTCCTGTTTTGGTTCTTATAGACCATCCAGTGCTGGGAATTGAACTTGAGCCACTTATTGAACTATCTCTCTGGCACTCAAGTCTTGTCGTCCATCTAATCAAGTATTACAAATATGAGTCAGAGAAGGCTAGTTTTTCCATTTGTGAAGAATATAATTTGCTGCCACCTCCTCCACTGTAGTGCCTTTTGCTCTGATTAGCTAAGTGTTGCAGAACTTTTTAAATGCCAATTTAAGAAATAATAATTGAGGAGAATTTGTTGTAATTCTAGACCTACCAAAATGGGCTAATATGAAATGAAAAGAAAAATTAATATTCAGAAAATAGTAGTTAAACATTGAGATAGAAAAATTGGGTGAGGAGATAAAAACTATTCTCGTTTTGGTGAAGTCTTAATAAGATTTATCTTAATATGAAGTATTAAAAATATTGAGTACATTTATGTTTAATAGTTTCTAAGGTAGTTCTGGTCCTGCTTTGTAGAAGGGAATGTAAAGCTGTTTCTTTAATCATACATTTAAACAAAGTAACTATCCTTTTTAATTTTTATACTTACTCTGATTTGCTAAAAATTACATAACCACCTAATTATGAATTGCTGTCATACATAGATTCAGTTGGCATTTCTTACAAATTTTGTTTTGGACACCTGACAAAGTGCATTCATAGTCACAAATTTCATTTCTTAGTAATTCTTATAGGTGTTTCCATTTTCTAATCAAATTATAAAGACATTAAATTGTTCACATTTAGTATTTAAATAATACAACTAGAAAGAATGTAAGTTGCATATTACATATCTGAGCAATGTGTTCCACTATTATTATCATATTGGGTATTGAAAAAAAACTCAATTTCATGTGATCTTCTTAGTTCGCATTCCTGCTGCCTTTCTGGAACATTAGGACTTAAAATTAATATTCCAGAAATAAATTACTTTAGTCATTGAGATGGTGAACTCATTAGATTTACACCTGTGAAATCATATTAACTGTTTTCTGCCATAAGGAAGGTAATTTCTGTTTATCTTTACATTTTTATTTTAGTGGTAGCAATTACGAATATTTTCAAATTTTTTCCTACATTTCAGAATAATTTATTTCTCTTTTCCAGCTGGCTGCAATAAAACTTGGCCGATATGGAGAAGATCTTCTCTTCTATCTCTATTACATGAATGGAGGAGATGTATTACAACTTTTAGCTGCAGTTGAGCTGTATGTTCAAAGTCTTTTCAAACACTTATGTGTTATAGGAGATCTTGTTTGTTCTTATACCTTTAAAAAAAAACAGATTGCTGTGGATTTTTACTTTAAAGTATTTCTCCAACATACCTAAATGGTTTATTTTCACACTAAGTAAAATAAATTTAATTTTTGGTCTGAAACTTAAATTATTATGACTTTGTCATTACTGTGTATATAATGAAGAATTTCAAATCTGATAACTCCAAATTGCTAAAAGATGAAGTTTACCAGACTTGTGGATTTGGTGAATTAAATTTTTTTAAAATATATGAATAAAGATGTGGTTCATATCTGATTTATGTTACCCCTTATGGAACCACTTATGTTAATGGCAGTGAATTTTTCATTTAGTAAATATCTATTGATTTCCATGACAAGATAATGTGCATATCATAAGATATGTTTTGAAATGTTGATAGTCTATTTTTTATTATCAGAAACCTATTGGCCACTTTTAATAAGTTAACAAAGAACTGGTCCATTCATTGTTTTCAGAGCATTTGTTTTTACCTAATGCTCTAAGTATGTAAGTTTTGTGTCATTTCTCATTATGTCCAATTGGTAGCATTGTTACTAGTGGATTTTTATCACATGATGACGTCCTTTTTACCTATTTGTTTTATAATATTCCTTATAGTATTTCTATAACTAGCCTTTAGATACTTTAGAATGTAAAATTCATTGTGTTAAATATTTTCCAGTTGAAAATTTGGGTTTTTTCCCATGTTTTTCTTTCATTTTTTTCTAAGATAGCAGTTGTTACTTGTTCCTTTTAGTTCACAAGCAAATAAATTCATTTAATCAATACATACACTTATCACTGGCAGTTCTGTCTCATTTATGTCGAGAAATTTTATTCTGTTGATAGGAAACTATTTGTTTACTTGGAGATTTATTGTAGCTGAGATTTTTTTTAATGGTACATTTACTTCCTTTGAATGTCTTCTTCCTGATTTATAAGAGATATAAATCCTCATTGATTTCCATGCTTGAATAGTAATGAATATTCTTTTAGAATTTTAGAATTTAGAATCAGTGAATTTGAATAACAAATTAAAGTAATGGGTTTATTTAGAATTTTCAGAATGGCTATTTACAACAATTTAAAAATTATGTGAATTTAAGTAAAACATTTTCATTAGTAATAAAATAATACAAATAGTTGGGGGCTATGTTTATATTAATAGGCATTTTGGTTTTTATTGAATCTTAACAGAGGAGTGAAGCCCTGGAGCTAGT
>JAOXYA010123318.1:0-10425 GCA_028565675.1 Sorex palustris
AGAACTCAGAGACAGTTCAACCACTTTCAGCCTTGGAGAAATGAGCATCGAGAACAGTAATAAAGCAGTAAAGATCTACTCATTTGGTAGTTACTGATATACTTACTGTCAGTACTCAATATCTCTGTGAAGAAGTCTAGTATGACAAACTATTATGAACAAGCTATTTAGGAAGAAAATTTAATTGCAGGGTCCATAGTAGGGAGAAATGAAAATTCTTACAGGTTTCATCTAAGTATCTGCAAACACTGAGAAAATAATTCTTAAGTGTTAAATATGGAAAGGTATTTTTTAAATAAGCTGAGGCTAGAGAGGGAGCATAGGAGTTTAGGTATTTCCTTGCTTACAGCTGACTGGTTCCATCCCTGAAAACTGGAATATGGCCCCCCAAGCAGTGTAAGGAATGAGCCCCAAGCTCATATTGGCAGGTATGGCCCGCAAACAACAAATCTTTATACACTGTTGTACTCACACTGGTGAGTTCAACTTTACTTTGCATGTAAGAAAATTCACCTTGGGACCATAGAGTACATTGGTGTAGGGCTCTTATCTTGCACATGATTGGCCCAGGCTCAGTAGCCAGCACTTTATGTGGTCCCCAAGCCTCCTAGGAGTAAGCCCCAAGTACTGCAAGGTGTGGTACAAAAAATATATATATATATACTTTGACACTAGCAAGAGGTAATATATAATAGATGCAGTGATCACAAAAAAGCATTTGTCCAAAAGTACAACAGAAACTAAGTGTCTATAAATCATGCCAAAGCTTAATGAGCCTCTAGTGGTTTCAGCTTCTCAAATCTTTGTGTAGTCCCCTATTTCATTTCCCCAAATTGGTCTATGTGACCAGTGGAATACAAATGAAGGCATGTCATTTCCATGATTGTAAATTAATTATAAAAAGTACCTGAGTACTTTTGCTGTGTATGTGCTCTTGCTCGGAGGGAAGCAAATTGTCTTGTAACTGAGGAATGGCATATAGTAAAAATCTGAAGGCTTCAGCAACTAGAACTACAATCAACAACTATGTAAATTAGTTTGGAAGCAAATTCTTCTCCCCCAACTGATATCTTCAATGAAAAATGGCAAAAGAACCTGAACTAAAGCCACTACTAGATTTCTGGTGCTCAGGTAATATTTTAAGCTGCTGCATTTTGGGGATAATTCATATAGCAGTCAGCTAGTACAACTGCATGTTAAAGTTTGTACTGGAGTAAGGATGGCACAATGGCAAAGTCACCCACCTTATAAGCTTGAGAACAAGAGTTCAATCCTCAGTATCATCCACATGTGCTGAGTGTAGTTCCTGTAGCTCTTTTACATAGTAGCCCCAATGCCTCTGCAAAAGTGTGCTGCTGTCTCTCTTACCACAGCCAGGTGTGCAAGCATCACAAATTGCAGCACTGTGTCTAGGTATATGACCACTGGCAAGTACTATGTAACCAGGTGAGCACCACATCCAAGCATCATATTTGAAAGAAAGGGAAAAGAAGAATTTGTTTCGGTTTCAAGTCACAATTTCGTCAGGAAATTCAAACAAAATAAGATATATTCAGTGAGTGGGAATACTTTATATGCTAGATTAAATCTTATTATAAAAAATCATGAGTGAAAAGTTATATCAAGTAGACTTCATAGAGAATCTACAAGAGGTTAGGGATGTCAACTCTGGTAACTCCACTGAAAAATAACAGCAATTTAAGTAAACTTACAGAAGAGAGAGGTAATTTGTGTGGGCATATATGTAAATATATATTAAGGCCTTCCTAACACATGACCAGAGTAATTATATTTGAGGTACTGTTAATGTCACAGTCAACTCTGGCAAAAGTCTTAAAAGTAATTCCCATTATTTGTCTGAGAATAGATTATTGAAAGAAAATTTATGAAATTATTGTTCAAGCAGCTTGACAGTAACTTGTGGTCCAGTGTTAGTGTTATCAGAATGACTTGTACCTAGTAGATTTTACATTGTAAGCTATTTTGCTTGTAATTTTACATAAAATTATTTGAGAAACATCAAGTCTGCAACAAAAAAAATAATTCTGAAAGCCATTCAGTGCCCTGTAATGGTAATTGGTTGGGTTCTGTCAGAAAAATTTGAGCTGCAAAAGTACAAAATACTATTGCAAAGAAACTGAACTACTCTGTGGGAGGGCAAATCTGTATTTCTGAGAAATTTATGGAATTTACAAGGATTAGTCTGTAAGAATTGGTGCAGGTTTACTGTTAATACTGCTGATTCAATAAAATAATAGACTCAAATATTTTCCATAAAGGACCTAGACATAAGAAATATGAAAAACTGGGAGTTCTAAACCTTTAAAAAAAACTGCATTTGACTGATCTGTCCCATACATATTTCATCACTTTGTAAAAAATTCTACTTCAGGTTCTGAATTTTTCCTCAACTCCCTGGAAAATTATTCTCTAATGTAGACTACCCGTACACTTTCCGTCTCATCAGACTTGTTGATTCATCATTGATTTCTTGAACAGACAATTTTTATAGCATCTTTGGGGAAAAAAACACTTAAGAAAAACCATTTGGAAATCATTGCATTATTTGTCAGGTTAACTTTGCGCTACCCAGTATCCTGATATTCTAAGCTTTGATCCTTGTTTTTGCCAAAAGGCCAGCCTTATTTGGGGGGGGGGGGGTGTTTATTTTTAAAACCATTCCTAGTGGTTCTCAGCCCCTTGGCGTAGCCCTGACAATTTGGTGCTCAGTTCCTAGAGGTAGGAGTGTTGGGTGTTGGGGTAGAGTTCAGGGCCTTGTATTTGCAAGTACATATTCACTATTTAAGTTATTTCCCTCACCACCCCACCCTCAAAACACTGAGTTTCTGTTTGTTTGGGGACTACACCCATGGTGCTCAGGGCTATTCCTTGCTTGGTGCTTAAGATTCCTGCAGTGCTCAAGAGACATGGTGCTTAGGGCTACTTCATGCTTGGTGTAGTGGTCAAACCTGGGCCTCTTGCATACAAAGCGTGCAGTTCAGCCTGCTGAACTATCTGGAATATCTCTGCTATAAATTTGACTTCATTAGCTCAGATATTCTACACAGTCTTCTTTTCCAGAAAATTAAAGAGCTTAGTTGTTTCATTCTATAAAGCCAATTTTACCCTGATTCTAAAAGTAGAAAATATTAGGGAAAATACCTAAAATTTATAAAACTCACTAAGATTTTTTTTTAGTGTTCACCAAGTTTAGTAAATATAAAAACATGACTATAAGGATATGACCAGTACACAGGGTTGTAAAAACATTCAAAACTACTTGTAATAACATTCTAAATTACTTGAATATTATTATTTGAATGTTAATGTCATAAATGAAGTTAGCACAATAAATAACTCCAGAAACTATCCCTCAGAAAGGATTATATGTGAGTGTAACACCTAAATGGAATTTTTAAATTTTTTAATTTTTTTGCTTTTTGGGTCACACTCACCAATGCACAGAGGTTACTCCTGGTTCATGCACTCAGGAATTACTTCCGGCGGTGCTTGGGGGACCATGTGGGATGCTGGGAATCGAACCCGGGTCAGCTGCACTCAAGGCAAACACCCTACCTGCTCTGCTATCGTTCCAGTCCCCCTAAATGGAATTTTAAAGAAACATAAAATAACAGTTTTCACATCGTTTTATTCTTCTCAGACTACCTTTATCTTACAGAATTTGAGTTCCTAGTGTGTTTCAGCTTTTCAATTTAGGATATCTTTTTAAAAAGTAGACAAGATTATTTTAAAATCTCTGTTGGAAGGCTGTTGAAAAGATAGTGAAGAAGTCTAGCCACGTGTTGAGAGAAAGCTAGATAGTCCTGTATTGAACCACTTCTGTTGTTTTGTTTTTGTTTTTGAGAATTCTGTAAGAGTAGAATTTCATAAGATAAATTTCTGGAGAAATAGTACAGTAGTTAAGTTGTTTGCCTTGTACTTGGTGACCTATGATCAAACCCTGGCATCCCATTTGGTCCCCCAAGCACTACCAAGAGTAATTTCTGAGTGTAGAGCCAGGAATTCATCCCAAACATCTCAGTGTGGCCAGAAGAAAAAAGTCCATTGAGCGATCTCTGACAACAAAATTTAATTGTTTTAGTTGAAAGTTTTTAATGTTCTAAATAATGCAGGAAATCAGACCAATTTTTTATGATAACATTTACAAGGGCCATACCAAAAATTAAGGATACAGAAAGAGTAAAAGGAAATGGATGATAATACAAACAACTAAATATCAATATATTTGAAAATTTGAGGGAAACATACCCAAAAGTATACTCTATTAAGTAAAACATGAAAAGATTGAATACAATTGGATTAATAACCTAGTAAACTCAGCTTATACCTGTTTTGTTTTATGGCTTTGCACCCATCAGTATTCAGGTTTTCCACCTGACCGCTTAGAGTTCACTCCTGGGACCATATGTGGTATCAGTAATTGAACTAGGGTCCACTACGTGCATGGCAAGCAGCAGCTTTAACCTCAGTACTTTTTTCCCTTTGATTTTAGGGTCACACCCAGTGGTTCTCGGGCTTATTCCAGGTTCTGCACTTGTTGTAGGCTTGCATTTTGCAGGCTTAGGGAAAAAAAACTTTGGTCAGCTCTGTGCAATGAAAGTGCTTTACCTGCTATATTTTATCTTCAGCACCTGTAACTCCTGTATTTTCTTTCAAGCCTAATTTGTACCTTTTATATTCACACGCAGGCTTGCTGGCTTTTCGATGAATTTTACTAAGTAAGGAAGAAATGACATGAATCTTATGTAAAATCTTTAGTAGGAACAGAAAAAAGAAATACCAATAGATTTTATGAGGTATAATTTTGACGAGTAAATTCATCAAGCAATCTCATTCATAAATAGAATTCAAAAATCTTTTTACCTGTATAGAGTAAGAAAACACATAGCTATAGATTTTTTAAAAGGTATTTTATAAAAATATGTGCAGATACTAACAGTTGTTGTTGCTATAAACTATTACCAGAAAGAGAACATTTTAAAGTGATAAAAAGTTTGATTCATTAGAAAGAGAGAGCAATTTTAAATGTAAAAGAGCCTACTATCATAATACCAAGATAAATATAGTAGAAAAAGCACCTTAGACATACAGGGAGAGAAAGCAAAGTCCACAATCTAAGTAGATTGGAGATTAATGTAATTGAAACAAGTAAATATCAGTGCAGGTGTTAAAGACAAACATGATTAATCATGACATTATAGTGACTAGAGATACTTACATTAAACTTTACAAAATTGAATGTATGGTGAACCAAAAAGAAAATCCAAGGAAAATTCCAAGATACTGGAATTAGAGTTAATTCTCTGGTTCCATTAGAATTAAGATAAAAATCATTAACAAGGGAATCTCTATGTGTTTGGTAGCTAAGCATGTTTCTAGAGGTTTTATGGTAGAAAATTTACCTGAAAAATATTTTGAACTAGAAGTACTGAAAAAGGGATATTACCCCATGGGCGTTAAAATATATATGAGATAGCTACAGCCCTACTTAGGGGGAGATTTATGACTTTGCATATATTATAAATAGGATTTATAGCTTTGAGTGAATATATTATAAAACCTGAGTTATCTGTAGGGAGAAAAGGAGAAAATCTAATGAAGTAGAGGACAAATGTACAGAGTAAGGTAATAATTCATATCTATGAAAAGTCAGATAAGCAAAGTTAGCTATATTGGAAAATGACCATATGACAGCATATGGGTGGAAGGAATCTGCAGTGGGAAAAGATAGCATGTGGATTTTCTGGCAGCACTCAATAGGGAAAATAGCTATATTTATTTATTTTTGTAGTAGCTGTCAAACATGTGAGTCATGTATTCCCCTCCCACTAGAAAACATACCTGGTCCTAGAACTTAGCTTTTTTCTGTTTTTTTAAGAGGTTGGGAGCAATACCAATGCAAGAAACAACATTCCAGGGCACCTGTAGGTAACAATCAGGTGCTCCAAAGGAGGTAGAATATTAGGACCTAGACAAGTTTGCATTTACAACAACCATCAGAAATATTCTTATGAGAGGGGCACAAATATTGAAAAAGGAATTAGGTGGTAGCCATTCTCTCCAAAAGAGGGATGATAGTAGAAGAGCCTCGAAATTGAGTTCTTCACTGCAATTGGATGATAGCATGCTAAGCAAGGTGAACCCTAACCTACCAGAAGCTCGGAAGCCATGACCATCATAAAGACATACAAGGCTGGAGGTAGACCCAGAATTGATGGGAGAATGCAATAGGAAACAGCTGCTCTGAGCACAAAGAGAAAAAAACGTGGAAATACTAAAGCATGGTATCCTTGAAGACAAATTCCATGATGGCGCTCTTCAAAATCTTAATGATTAAGTGTGGAGGAACAAGAGTCAAGTAACCCCAAGAAAAGTTAAAACCCTTTATCCAGACCCAGAACTAACAGACTAAAAATGTAAACAGGTGTTCCCACGAGGAAAGACCAGACAATACCCCAGCCAGGATATCTATAAGATTGCCTCAGGACCATCTACTAGGATGACTGGCACTGCAGAAAGAATGGAGCTTACACTTTAAAAAGTATTAGAGCTAAGTTAGAAGAAAGAAAAATACCAGATGATTTCACGTATCCATAGTTTGCAGAATAACAGGACATGGCTATGCAAAGCATCATAGGGTGATAGCAGATTACCCTGGTTCTTAACTGACAGAACTGAGAAGGATAGGGGAAGGAAAGAAATCCAGAAGGATATAAGAGGCCAGTGTGATTAACAGGGTCAGGAGGTAGAGGCCTCAGACACATTAGTGGTATAGAACTGAGGTATATCTGAATCACTGTATCAACAAAATTGAAAGCATGAGATCCAAACTACAACAATCAAACTCAATTATATGATCCTATCTGAGTTAGAGTATAGTGGATGGGACACTTGCCTTGCATGTGGCCAACCAGGGTTTGATCTTTTGCACACTGTATTGGGAACCTCTCCAGGAATGATCCCCAAGCACAGAAACAAGAGTAAACCCTGAGCAGCACTAGGTGTGGCCCCCAAACAAAATTGCCTATCAAGGAGGCAATCTCGGGGTTGGGTGAGAAACTGGGGACATTGGTGTAAGGAAATTGACATTGGAAGTGGGATTGATGCTAGAACCTTGATGCTTGAAACCCAACTATAAATAACTGTAAATCATGGTGCCTTGATAAAAAAAATTAAGAATATTGATTTGGGGGGGAAGGGCAGACAGTAGTACAGCAGGTAAGACACTTCATATGCCACAGACCTGGGTTTGATCATGGGGGACATCCCATATGGTCCTCCAAGCACCAGGAGTAATTACTGAGTTCAGAGGCAGGAGCAACCCCTGATCATTGCCTGGCACAAAATCCAAAACACCACCCAATTAGATCTAAGGCTGAAGCAATAGCACAGCAGGGAGGGCATTTGCTTTGCACAAGTCTGATCTGGGTTTAATCTGTATGATCCCCGGAGCCCACTTGGAGTGATCTCAAAACACAGAGCCAGGAATAAGCCCTGACCACCACCAGATGTGGTCCAGAAACATAATAAAGAGTCTAAGTTGACATTTGATACATAGAAACCAAAAGCATCATTATCCTTTATTAGAATGAGAGTATATAGGGAGAGGCCAAGTATTAAATCCTGTCCAAAGTCCAGCTTACAGTGGCTCCACTGTTTCCATAGAGCAGTCTACTGTTTATTTGGTCTTAAGTGTATAATTGGTATTGACATGCTTGGTTGTTTGAGTAACCCCCACGTGCTACAGGGATTGTATTTAGATGGCTACTGCAGCAATGAAAAGTTTGCCAACTTCTGAGAGTAATGCTGGATGATAAACTTCAGCTGTAAGTCCTCTCTAGGAGTTACACTTTGCCCAGTATCTAGGAATAGTCTATATCCAATTATGCAGCTATACATGCCCAGCCTCTTTACCCCAACTTGGAATAACTCTAAGAGGTCAGGCCTGTTTCAGAGCTGCTGATGAAGGTGACAGAGGTCTTTATTGTGGTTATATCACAATTCACCTACCCCCTTTGTTCAGTATTGCTCTCTTCCTCTGGTGTCTTGGAACTGGCTTGCACTGGATTGTGGGAGCAAACTGTTAAATTTTCAGGAATTTTTAGAAGCTATTTGATATCATGTCAACATTCTAAATGGAATATTAAGGCCACAGACATTAGCAATCCCTATGAATCTTAGTTTTTCCCACTTTCCAGAGAGCAGGTTAGTAAACAGTTTGCTAGTATCATTTTAGTGTTGGTCACAGAGCACTTCCTTTTAAACCTCTCACATGCTAATATGTGTGGGAGACTTGCTTCCTAGAAAAGCTGACTTTTGATAGGTAAGTAGCAACAACTGAAGTTGTTTCAATATTTAAAAAGAATTCCTGATTGTGCACTGTGTGGGCTTTGCATTGTCCCCGTGACTGTGTCAGTTTTTCTTCAACATTCCCCAAAGTGAATAGATGTAATTAATTGGCATATAAACTAACTGTGTGTGTGTGTGTGTGTGTGTGTGTGTGTGTGTGTGTGCGCGCGCGCGCACAGCCTGTGATGGAACGGCATCATTCCTGCTCTTGGCTGTGGGGAAAGACTCCAGCCACCTACGATCCTAAACTGGAAGAGTCAAATTGAAAAATGAATTAATGAATATTGATTGTTATTTAATATAAGAAACATTTTGGGGAAAAGATGTTTCTGTGGCCAGAACTATGCTATAAGAACTTAACTCTTTTTGTTTGTATCCATAGCCTATAGTACAATCATTTTGTATAACATGACACTTCAGGAACTGGAGCTATGGCTTAAAGAAGCTGGAATTTATGTTAATTAAGCCACATACAAGTATGAGCCATTGGTGGTGCTTGCTACTGTCAGTGTGTTAAAACATTATTTTGTGGGATTACTTTGTGGGGGGCAGAGAGAGTACAGGGGATAAGGCACTTGCTTTGCACGTGGCTGACCCAGTTTTGATTCCCTGCACCCATATGGCCCACTGAGCACCACTAGGAGTAATTTCTGTACACGAATCAGGAGTAAGCACTGCTGGGTGTGGCCCTTCCTTCCCCTGAGGGGGAGAGGGAAAAAAACAGTTTTGCAAGACTGGGAGATAGCTCAAAAGACTGGAGCATAAGCCTTGCCAGGCAGTACCCCTGGGTTCAATCTGATACCAGATGGTCCCTGAACACCATCAGGGAATGATCCCTACACTACCTGGCATAACCCCAAAACAAAACAAAAAATGAAAATTTTAACAAATTAGTTATTAAGAACCTATCAGTAATGGTAAGTGAGGACGTATGCATTTAGGCAGTGATAGATCTTTATATGTATACATATAAAGATACATACATCTATAGGAATCAGATACCAAAAAAATGCACTTGAATGACAGTACAAATTAAATTAGAACTTCATAGGGGAAAGGGTGATTAACTTGCCTAGGTTTGCTAGGGTTTCATCTGGCTTCAGCATTGAAAGATTTATATACAGGAAACCTCAGTCTCAAGTGAATGAGGGTGGTTGTTTGGCCACTCTAGCGGAGAAGGTTAGGTTTCAGTTGTATTGACTTTCTGAGTAAGAGCAGGTGTTTCAGGTGGGAGACTACAGTCAGCATAGACTAGGTACATGTGGAGAGAAAAGGCTTGGTTTTACCTTCTGATCAATGCAGAATCAGTCTCAGTAGAAGGAAAAAGAAGTTCTGTGTTTAGAGTGATAATACCAGTGGGTGAGGTGCTTGCCTTGCATGAGGCCAACCCAGGTTGGATCCTCAGCACCACACACAGCAAGGTGTGTTCCACTCCACCCTTCCAAGGAAAATAGAAGATGCTCTGGGTGGACAAATAGAGAAACAAAGGGATGACTACCCTTTGCAGTGTCTCTGGCCATGTACAGAAAATTATCAGGGTTACACTGGGCTTCCATTAAAAGATGAAGTCTATATATGCTCATTTCCTCATCAGCATTAATACCCAGGAGAATGGGCCTGTTGTTGAATTCTGAAGTTTTTTTGGTGAAAACTACATCCAGGCTCAAAGGACTAGAGGATATACTTTTCCATCTAGGAGCCACAAGTTCAATCACTAGTACTACATGCCACCCTAGCACCATCAGAAGTGAAACCTTCAGGAGGAACTCAAAATGTTGGGTGTTGCCAAAAATGTTTTTAATAATAAAAAATAATTATAGTGTTGAGATGGACTCAGCTGTTGCTTATTGAGTGTCTCAGGCATAGAAAGGCTTAATTCTTGGTGATAACATGACACTGAACTTGTATGAAATTCAGCAACTTTGATTCAATAAGCCACAACAGTTAAAAATAAGTATAGGGGCTGGAGCAATAGCACAGCGGGTAGGGCGTTTGCCTTGCACGTGGCCGACCCGGGTTCAATTCCCAGCATCCTATAGGGTCCCCTGAGCACCG
>JAOXYA010123327.1:0-10424 GCA_028565675.1 Sorex palustris
GTTCCTCCTGGCTCTGCACTCAGGAATCGCTCCTGGTGGTGCTCGGGGGACCCTATGGGATGCTGGGAATCGAACCCAGGTTGGCTGCGTGCAAGGCAAACGCCCTCCCCGCTGTGCTATCACTCCAGCCCCGAAACATCCTGGTTTTAACTGAACAAGAGGGCTCTGGGCCTTACGGATGCAGTTCCTTTGGGTGTTCTGTGTGTTTAGGGAGTGGGAAATGTCAGGACCCTGAGGTATCTGGGTTGCTAACTGGCTCTGCCTGCAGGACGCGGCTCTCTCGGCCTTGCTGGCCGTGTGTTCGTCAGCCGGGGACGCTCTGGATGCCGGGCAACAAGCCGCAGTCATGGAAGTCGCGAGCCAGCTCTGGACCTGCTTGATCAGCCAGCAGGTAAGGAAAGGAACCGTTGCTGCCGGCCCCAAAGACAAAGCCGAGACTAGAGAACAGACATTTCCTGGGGGAGATGCCCACATGGGACGGTAGGACTGGAGGTAGCTGGAATGCCCAGGTGACCGCCTGCCCGCCGGTTCTTCTGAGCGTGCAGCGGGAGGGCTGGAGTCCATGCTGTGCCCAGCTCAGGTTCCCCTGAGCCCCCGGCGGGCACAGCCCCCAAACCAGAAAAGCAGAAAAGTAAAAGTAAAATGAAAGAGAAAAGTGAAACAGAAGAGGAGAAATAAAAAGTAAAACGGAAGGGCCAGAGCCTCCTGCAGCACGGAGGACGTTTGCCTTGCACGTGGGCGACCTGGCTTTGATCCCCGGCATCCCACAGGGTCCCCCGAGCACCGCCAGGAGTGATTCCTGAGTGCATGAGCCAGGAGGAACCCCTGAGCATTGCTGGGTGGGAGCCAAAAACTAAAATATAAATTTTTTTTTTTTTTTGCTTTTTGTGTCACACCCGGCAGTGCACAGGTGTTACGCCTGGTTTATGCACTCAGGAATTACTCCTGGAGGTGCTTGGGGGACCCTATGGGATGCTGGGAATTGAACCCGGGTTGGCCGCATGCAAGGCAAACGCCCTACCCGCAGTGGTATCGCTCCAGCCCTAATCATCAGAAAATTTTTTTAAAAAGTAAAATCAAAATTAAAAATGAGGGGCTGGAGCGATAGCGCAGCCGGTAGGGCATTTGCCTTGCACACAGCTGACCCGGGTTCGATCCCCAGCATCCCATAGCATCCCCCGAGCACCGCCAGGAGTGATTCCTGAGTACAGAGGCAGGAGGAACCCCTGAGCATCCCCGGGTGGGACCCAAAAACAAAATCAAAAGTGAAAAGTAAATTTAAAAAAAAATTAAAAGGTAAAATAAAAAGTGGTAAGAGTAAAATAAAAGGAAAACAAAAGTGAAAATAGAATCTGGAGCCATGTTTCAGCCAGTGTCCCGGGATGCAGGGCGCCTTCTCCCCCAGCCTGTGGGCCGTGGCCAGGGAGCCCGTGGGAGGCCCGTGCAGCGGGCACTTCCTGGCAGGGCCAGAACCACGGAGGTGCCTGCGGGCCGTGTGCGCACCCGACCACGGCGCCGTTTCCTTTGCCGTGCCTCAGTGCCTTGGCACTGGGTGCCGGAAGGTGCTTCGGGGCTAGATGGGGCGTGCTTCCTGTCCCATACCCGATGCCCGGGGACGGCCTGGCTCAGGTGGGAGGTGACTGCCAGCGGGTAGCTGAGATTCTCCCCTTCTGTTGAAGGTCATGGGGCACCCTCGTGGGCAGCACACGCTCGGCCTTCTACTTCCGCTGCTGGGCCTCTTCGTTCCCAAGCTGGACCTGCAGCTGATTAGCCGGGTGAGGGCAGGTGCCTGTTGTGTGCCGTGAGCCGGTTTGTGTGTGTTGTATAGGGGGTAGGTCTGGGGGGTCAGGGGTGGGCTTGGGGGAGG
The DNA here is from genome assembly GCA_028565675.1 of Sorex palustris. Classification (NCBI taxonomy): domain Eukaryota; kingdom Metazoa; phylum Chordata; class Mammalia; order Eulipotyphla; family Soricidae; genus Sorex; species Sorex palustris. The sequence continues at coordinate 1,868 of JAOXYA010123327.1, forward strand.
GGTTGTAGGCAGCTAGAGGCACTGCCTCCAGCTCCCGTGTGACCGTCCCTGCCCTTGCCCCCAGGTGGTGACCGCACAGGCCGTGCTGCTGAGGCTGGCCCCGCCTGACCATGTGCGTCTGGCCGTGCCCGACTTCGTGTCTTCCCTGGGAAGGCTGGTCATTCCTGAAGATGCCCAGGTACCGCTCTGAGCCCAAGCGACCAGCAGGCTCCTTGCTCGGGCGGTGGGGGTGGGGAAGGAGAGAGGGTGTGTGTCTGTGTGCGTGTGTGTTGATTCTCCAGGGGTCCCCGGGAGAGAGAGAGAGAAAGAGAGAGAGAGAGAGAGAGAGAGAGAGAGAGAGAGAGAGCGCGCGCGCGAGCCCGAGCTGGGCCTGGGAGTTGGCGTCTGGATCAGCACTTCTCCATCAGCCTTGGCTTCTCCGTAGGATCTCATCCTGCCCGGCCTCGCCTCGGTGCTGGTGCTGCTCCTGGCGGGCGGGCCGTGGCTGCTGGAGCAACAGGCCCTCGAGGCCTTCACCCGCTTCGCCGAGGTGCGTCGCCCATGGGTCGGGCGTGGTCCCGCCGGCTGGCCGCTCTGGGCTCCACTCACGTGGTTTCTCTCATGGGCGCAGGGCACCAGTCACGAGGAGGTGGTCCCGCAGTGCCTCCGCTCGGAGGAGATGAAGGCCCGAGTCGTGGCCTTTCTCGAGAAGGTATTTGCGAGTGTGTCCCGGGCGCGGGCTGGGGCGGGAGGCTTTTCCCACACCACACTGTTTCCTGGCTGATGGAAACGGTGGCTGGTGGTAGTGGCGTTAAGCCCGCGTGCGACTGCGTCCCCGAAGTGACCGGGGCCCCTGGAGTCCAGTGAGCCACTCGCCTTTGCGGGGTCTTTCTCCGCAGAGCGGGCTCAGGGAGGAGACGGCTGCCGCCAGACTGGAGCGTGTCAAAAGGGAAAAGTGCGTCTTCGCGGCGCCCTTGGCAGCAGGAGCCGCCACCGAGTCCCTGTTAGAGGTACGAGGGGGGCGCTGGGCCTTAGACTGACAGGTGAATCGGAGTTTGTGACTCATTGACCAGAGAGACGACTTAAGCGACTCCCTGTCCTGCGAGCCTGGGAAGGGACCATTTGCGCCCTGACGCCCCGGTTAACGGGCACATGTGTCCCTCGCCTCATCCATCCACCTCACTACGATCACTTAGCTCGAGAACTGCATTGGGGGGGGGGGTAATCTGGCACCAGGGACCTCCCCATCACGCGCGCGCCAGGAACCAGTCACACACCACTCGGGTAACGAGCCCTTGAGGGCCTGTTTATTAGGCAGCTGTGGTAGGAAGCCCGATGCTCTGTTGCCCTGGCTGGCAGAAACGGTGGCTGGCGGCGAGTCCCGGGTACTCACAGAGGCGGCTCGGGGACCCCACATCCTCTTGCACTTCTCGGGGGGCCCGCAGGAGCCCGACTAGAAGGAAAGTCACACAGTGTTTGCAGGCAGAGCCCGAGGTTTCTGGGCCGGGACTGGTGGGCGTGCGTGCTACTCACCCGTCTCTCCTTCCCCGCAGCCTCCAGCCAAGAGAGCCTGTCCGGGGCCCCCGGAGGCCACGCTCCGGGCCGCGCTGCAGGCCACCAGCCAGGCCCTGGACACCCTTGAGTTGCTGCTGTGTGCCGGACCCGCTCCGGGCTGGGTGGCGGCCCAGCTGACGCCGCTGCTCCGCAGGGCAGAGGCGCTGGGCCGCCTGCTCTAGCCCTTCCCGGCACAGGGGATGGCCCTGCCGAGCGGACTCTGGGGGGACAGTCTTGACGGGCACAGGGAGGGGCCGCCGCCTGGGCAGCAAGTTCCGGCTTGTCAGCCTCCCTCGCTCTTCCGTTAAAGAAATGGCACAAAGTGAAGCCCCTCGGCTGGAATCTGCGTTTATTCCCTTCCGGGGCCCCCGGGAGGGGCCGCCGCTCGCTCCAGGCCGGGCGTGGGCTCTGAGGTATCGGGTTGGTGTGTGGCGAGGAGGCCCCTCCGGTCACCAGCTCGTCTCCTCCCAGCCAAGCTCCCCCTCCTCGCCCCAGCCTTCCGCCTCTCCCTGCGCGACAGAGAACACGGGTGACGGCCGGCTGGCCCCACCCAGGCACAGCAGGATCCCACCGGCCCCGGGCACACCACTAACTGACCTCGGGCATCTCGGCGGCGGCGAACTTGGCAGAGAATGGGGGTCGCGGCGGGGGTGGCTCCGCGAGCAGCAGCCCCACGGCCGAGGGCGTGATCTCAGGGACCATGTCTGCGAACCAGTCCTGCTCGGCCGGGGGCGGTGGCCTCACCTGGATGGTGAACTCCTCCCCCAGCCCCAGCCTGGGGGGTCGCGGGCGCCCCTCGTGCACCGGCCTCTGGCCCATCTCGGGGGGCCTGGGCGGCCGCGGCTCCGGCTCTGCGGCGGGCGGGGGGCTGGGGCCCGCGCTCTGCTCCCCCGAGTCTCGGCCAGCGGCCGCGTGATCCCGGGGCTCCTTGGCGTCCGGGCTGGGCACCGCCGGGGGCAGCAGCGACACCGGGTCACTCTTGTCCAGCTCCTCAGGCTCACCCCAGTCCGGCCAGTCCTCGGGCGTCCGAGCAGCGCTGGCGGGGACGCCGTCTTCGTCTCCGGAGTCGTTTCTCACGCCTGCGACTCCGTTCATGGGGAACGGCGGTGGCTGAGAGAACGGGTCACCTGCAGGAGAGGGGCAAGAGTCGTCCTCGGAAATAGCCACGGCCCCCAAGTGGCCAGTGGACACCGGAAACTCGGACGCACACACCAAGTGCCTGGCACAGAGCAACACATGGGGCTCGCCTGGGACACGCACCGTGTCCCCAAGCCACAGCCCCATCTGCACTCGAGGGGTGATCCTGGGGGGCACCAGGAGCCCCCCAGGATCTTTGGGAAGTGGGGTGGGGAGGGCATTGGCCTTGAGTGGCTGACCCAGGTTCGATCCCTGGCATCCCACGGGGTCCCCCAAGCACCGCCAGGAGTCAGCCCTGAGCATCACCGGGTGGGACCCAAAACGCACATGCACACGCACACAAAAAGCGCATTTGGGGCTCAGAGGCCCGATGCGGACGTGCACACGGTTCCGTGGTGTTTCTAGTGGGCCCGGAGCCACTTCAGGAAACGTCTGTCGTGGGCACTGGCCAAGGTCCAGCGTTGGCCTAGCCCGTGGCACCCCAGGGCCACTCCCTGCCCCCTCCCCCCACCCCCTACCCCGGGGACCAGGCCTGGGGCGTCACCTGCCTACCTCGCGGGGACGGGTCGCGGGCTCTGCTGAAACTGGGCGCGCTGCGCTTGAAGATCTTCCTCCGCTGCCCGCCCACCACCACCTCGGGCCCCAGCAGGGACACCAGCACGGCCAGGCTGTGCAGCGTCACCGTCACGATGGCCGCGCTGCTGTCACGCAGCCCCAGCAGCACCTGCGGGGAGTGGCCGTCGTGAGGGGCTTCGGCGTCCAGTGCTGGCCTCTGGGTGCCCAGAACACGCCCGCCCCGCCCCGCTGGGAGCACTCGCCTGCGGCAGGATGACGCTGCGCAGCTGCTCGGGGGAGAAGTGGCTCACGTAGGCGTCCAGGTGGCCGAGCAGCACCAGGCGCACGTGCTCCTCATGGACCTGGAAGAGCTGCAGCAGCACCGGGATGACCCGCGCCCGGAACAGCGGCGGCGACAGCAGGCAGGGCACTTCCCCAGGGCTGCCGGCTGCAGGGAGGGCCAGAGTCACCAGGGAACTGCACCCGGGCCGGAAGTGGCCGCGACGCAGCCCTGAGATGCAGTGCCCAACACCCCGGGGAGAAGTTCGCAAGGACTTGGCGGGCTGGGGCCAGTGACTCGGGGCGAGGGTCACAGGGTGGGCCCTGATGCTTGTCCCCGCCACGGGGGCCGGGGCCTCACCGTTCTTGGGGCCCAGCAGGTGTGGGAGGAAACTTTTCACGGCCACGGGCTCCGCAAACACCAGCGGGTTGAGCAGCAGCGGCACCAGGCGGGCGGCGATGAGCTCCTCCGACAGGCAGCTGACCCTGTCCAGCAGGAACCTGCGGGGCGCCCGGGTCAGGGGAACCTGCCTGCCCGCCCCTCCCCCCGCCGGCCTCCCGAGTCTGACCAGATGCCCTGTAACCCCCCTGGCGTTCCCACCCCCATCCCCGTCCCCGTCCCCAGGGACCCGCTGTGCGGCCGGGTGGCCCACCGGGGCCCCACGCAGGCGCCGCCTCCGCCCAGGCCCCGTCCCGGGGGGACCCACCCCAGGCGTGAGGCCGCTGTGCCTGGTGCCGACTCACTTGAAGAACTCGGTTTTCTCCTCTTCGCTTTTCAACGTCAGGCTCCTCAAGAAGTTCACGACTTCCAGGAAGTCGTTCCTGAGGGCGGCAGGACAGACGGACGCGGGAGCGAGATGAGCGGCCGGGAGGACGCAGACCCGCCCGGTGGCTTCCCCCAGCCTCTCCCGAACCCGGGGCTGCCGGGCAGGGGTGGCTGGGCCGCGCCAGGAGACGGCAGGGCCACTGTGCGGGCCTGAGTCAGGACCCCCGGCCCTCTCAGCCCGCACAGCTCCAACAAGAAAGCCGCAAGGGCTACTCCTGTCCAGTGCTCCCTCAGCCCGCACAGCCTCCAACAATAAAAGCATAAAGGCTACTCCTCACCCAGTGCTCCTTCATCCCACATGGACCCCAACAATAAAGCCACGAGGGCTACTCCTTGCACAGTGCTCCCTCTCCTTGCATGGACCCCAACAATAAAATCATGAGGGCTACTCCTCACCCAGTGCTCCTTCAGCCTGCACAGCCCCCAACAATAAAGCTGTGAGGGCTTCTCCTCGCCCAGTGCTCCCTCAGCCTGCATGGCCTCCAACAATGAAAGCATAAAGGCTACTCCTCACCCAGTGCTCCTTCATCCCACACGGACCCCAACAATAGAGCCACGAGGCCTACTCCTTGCGCAGTGCTCTCATCCAACAATAAAACCACGAGGGCTACTCCTCACCCAGTGCTCCTTCACCCTGCATGGCCCCCAACAATAAAGCCACGAGGGCTACTCCTCACTCAGTGCTCCCTCACCCTGCACAGCCCTAACAATAAAGCCACAAGGGCTACTCCTCGCCCAATGCTCCCTTCACCCCGCATGGTCGTCAACGATACAGCCGTGAGGACTATTCCTCCCAGGTGCCCTCCAGGGCGGCCACCCCGTGTCCTGCTGAAGGACGGAGCTCCGTGGCCCACCGCTGCGGCCCTCCGCGGGGTCCCCCCCTCACCTGAAGAAGTCGTGGGCCAGCAGCGTGTGGAGTGGCGGGCGGGCGTGCGGGAGCGGGTGCAGGAGGGCGGTGTGCAGGGGGGGCTGCAGGCTGCCCAGCGCCTCGGCTGCAACCGAGAGCCGCCCGTGAGGCCCGGGGGCGCGGGCCGCAACCCCCCACCCTGAGTCCCTGTGGCCCCGCGGGGTGCCCCGCTCACCCTGCTCACGCAGCAGACTGGCCACCAACATCCCGAACGAGTAGGCGTCGCGGGCGTGGCCGTGCGCCTCGGGCAGCGTGCTGAAGTCGGGCGCCTGCAAGCACGGGGGCGAGGGGGGGGGTGAGTCACGGGCGCCCCTCCTGACCGACTCCCTCTGCTCCGGATGAGGGGATCCCCGAGAGGCGGGCACAATGGCATCGCGGCACGTGGACACACCGAATCGCTCAGTGTCGGGTCTACAAAGGCTGCTCCCTCGGGAGAGCCGGCCCCCGGCCCTTTGTTCCTCCCTGTTCTGGGGACGAGAGGTGAGGGGCGCCTGCTTCCCTACCACCCCTCCCCGCCCCCTGCCGTCCCTGGACACCGGGCAGTCCCGGGCAGCGGCCAGCTCACCGTCTCCTCAGGAGGGATGGATGCCGGGTCCCGCAGCGGCTGGATGCTCTTGAGAAACTGGGGGTCACAGTGGGCGTGGTCACAGGGCAACGCCTTCCGGCCAGGGACGGCACCCCAGGGCCCACCTGTGCCCACCCCAGCCGGGGACGGTGTGGGGACCCGGGACCTGGCGTTTCCAGGTTAGCCAAGGGGGGCGGGGGACAGGCAGGGTGGGGTGGGCTCACCTCCGGGGTGGCCTGCGGGATGCCGCAGACGGTGTCCATGCCCCCCAGTTTCCAGTGACCCTCCTCGCTCACGAACACCGAGGCCAGGCAGACGTTGTTGTGCGTCAGCCGCCCCTGGGGGGACACAGGGTGGAGGGGGGGGAAGAGGGTAAGCCGTGGGGCTCGGGGTCACCCCACCTGGGCCACAAAGACCAGGATCACCAATGGGCCGCCCCCAACTCCCGGGGTCCCCACTACCCAGGGTCCCACCATATGGGGGACCCTGGCTGGGGTCCAACAACTCGGGCCCTCCACAAGCCCTCAACCAACCGGGGTTCCCCTACACCAGCTGGGTCACCCCTATGCCAGCTGGGCCCCTACACCAGCCAGGGTCCCCTCATACCAGCCGGGGTCCCCCCTACACCAGCCGGGGACCCTCCCTACACCAGCTGGGTCGCCCCCACACCGGCAGAACCCCTACACCCCTACTAGACCCTAGACCAGCCGGGGACCCCCTCTACACCAGCTGGCTCCCCCCTTACGCCAGCCGGGTCCCTTCCAAACCCCGGGCCCCTACATTCCACCCCCCCACAAGCTGGGCCCCCCAGCCCGGCGCCCCCCGCGGCCGCCCGCTCACCCGGTCGTGCAGGAAGATGAGCGCCTGCAGGACGTCGTAGATGCCGGCGCAGACCTCAGCGGGGGCCAGCGAGTCCAGCATGCTCTGCAGGGGCCGCACGCGCTCGGTGAGCAGCCGGACCCCGTCGGCCTCCACCGTGCAGGACAGGAAGCGCAGCAGGTTGGGGTGCCGCAGCGTCTTCAGTTGCTGCAGACACGGGGGGCGGGGGGGGGTGAGCGGATCCCCTCCCCCCACGGGCAGACAGATGGACGGACGAATGGATGGATGGGTGGATGGATGGATGGACGGATGGACACACACACACACACACAAACACAGCTGTTGCAGACAGGGGGGGCGGTGGGTGAGCAGGACTTCCGCCCCCCCATGGGCAGACAGACAGACGGATGGCTGGATGGACGGATGGCTGGACGGATGGACAGACAGACAGACACACACACACACACACACACACACACACACACACACACTCAGCTGCTGCAGACACGGGGAGCAGCGGTGGGTGAGTGGAACCTCCTCCCCCCATGGGCAGACAGATGGATGGACGGACACACGGACAGACACACACACACACGCGCACACACACACTCTGCAGCTACAGACACGAGGGCAGGGGGAGGCCAGGGGAGTTGGACCCCCAACACGGGCACACCCCTGCTCCCACGGGGACAGTGCCCCGAGGGCCTGGGGGCGACGGAGTCGCGGTCTCACCCCGAACCCCAGCCCCTGGGCCCCGGGACGGCCGCGCCTCGGGGAGGGCCCTTCAGTGGCCACCTGTGGCCGGCCCGGACCCCTCCCAGGGTCCTGGGGGGCTTGGCCACCGCCAGGACAGTCCCAAGGGCGCCAGGCGCCCCGGGAAGCGGCCAGGCGTGTGGGCAGTCCGGCACCAGGACCCGGGACACGGTGACCCCGCGGTCACTCGCGGCCACCGCTCAGGGCGGGCTCGGCCCCCACCCGGGACCCTCCCGCCAGGTCCTGCAGGGGTGCGGCCCGTCCCGGCCGGGTACCTGGGCCGCCTGGTGCACGCGCTCCTCCTTGCCGCGGCGGTACCGGAACACGGAGGCGGCGCGTCCATCCTGCAGCCGCGCGGGGGACACGGCCAGGCCGCCGGGCAGCGTCTCGGGGGGTCCCGCCAGCGCGTGGCTCCGGAGCGCGCTGCTCTCCGCGCCCATCCCGGGACCTGGGGAGGGGCGCGGGCTCAGGGGGACCCCGGGACCTGGGGAGGGATGAGGGCTCAGGGGGGACCCCGGGACCTGGGGGGTCACAGGCTCAGGGGGGACCCGGGGACCTGGGCGGGGGGTCGCAGGCTCGGGGGGGACCCCAGGACCTGGGGAGGGGCGCAGGCGCAGGGGGACCCCGGGACCTGGGGAGGGGCGCAGGCTCAGGGGGGCATCCTGGGACCTGGGGAGGGGCGAGGGCTCAGGGGGACCCCGGGACCTGGGGAGGCGCGCGGGCTCAGGAAGGGACCCCGGGACTTGGGGGCGCGGGTTCAGGGGGCCATCCTGGGACCTGGGGGTCGTAGGCTCAGGGGGGACCCCGGGACCCTGGGGGGGGCGCGGGATCAGAGGAGGGACCCCGGGACTTGGGGACCCCGGGACTTGGGGGAGCGCGGCCTGGGGAACCCCGCGACCTCGGGGGCGCGGGCGCAGGGCGGGGCAGCCCCGGGCGTGCCGGGGGTCTCGGGGAGGCGGCGCCCCCCGACCGTTTCTCCGGGCGGGGGGCCAACCGACGGGCTCGGACCCTGGAGGGCAGCGAGCGGCCGGACCGTCCAGTCAGTGCCCGCCCGGCCGCAGCTCCGCCCCGGGGCGCCCCGCCCCGCGCCCACCTGTGGCTCCAGCCCGGGGGTCCCGGGGGTCCCGGGGGTCCGGGAACACGCGCGGGGCCCCCGCCCGGGGTCCCGGGACCAGCCTCGGCC
>JAOXYA010123336.1:0-10424 GCA_028565675.1 Sorex palustris
AAGAAAGAAAGAAAGAAAGAGAGAGGGGGAGGGAGGGAGGGAAGGAGGGAGGGAGGAAGGGAGAAAGAAGAAAGGAAGGAATGGAGGGAGGGAGAGAGAAAGAAGGAAGGAAGAACAAAAGAAAGAGGGAAAGAAGGAAAGAAGGAAAGGAAGGAAGGAAGGAAGGAAGGAAGGAAGGAAGGAAGGAAGGAAGGAAGGAAGAAAGAAAAGAAAGAAAGAAAGAAAGAAAGAAAGAAAGAAAGAAAGAAAGAAAGAAAGAAAGAAAGAAAGAAAGGCATTTCTGAAAAGCGCCCCCAGGCCCCTGCTGACAGCCCAGGCTGGGCACGGAGCCTGGTACCTGCACTTCACAGGAGCAGTAATGTACCTTCACTTTTCCTTACTAAATAAAATGGGTATTGGAGGCATTTCTCTGTCACCTGCATTGTTCACTTTTCTATCACAGACATTTTCCTTGAGATTGATTTCTTTTTTTTCTACCACATGATTTTCAGCAATTCCTGGATTTAATTCTTAGCTTCTACCTTCGTTTATTCAAACAATCACTCCTTTTCGGTTTGGTTTTTTGGGGGGGAGGATGGGGGGGGTTGTTGGGTTGTTTTTGTTTTGCTTTGTTTTGTTTTGTTTGCTTTTTGGGTCACACCCGGCGATGCTCAGGGGTTCTTCCTGGCTCTGCACTCAGGAATTACCCCTGGCGGTGCTCAGGGGACCCTATGGGGAGCCTGGGATAGAACTTGGGTCATCCGCAGGCAAGGCAAACGCCCTCCCTGCTGGACTATCGCTCCGGCCCCTCACTCCTTTTTAGATCTTAGATGGCTCCAGCCATCACGACAGTGTTACCTAAGGTCACATCCTCTCCCCGCATGTAACGTGCTGACTGTTGTGACCTGAGTGGACATCAAATGGGCAGTATTGAGTAGTATTTATCAGATGGTCAGTAAAGTCTAGCACTGGTTGATAGACAGTATAGACTTGTCTTGATGAGAGGGGCAGTCGAGGCTATAAACTCGTGTTGGTTGCATGGATAGCGAAGGCCAGCGCTGGTCAGTCTAGGCTGGTGTTGACTGATGGACAGTGTAGGCTAGCGCAGGTCAATCTAGGCTAGTGTTGGTTGGATGAACAGTGTAGGCTACTGTTGGTTGATGGACAGTGTAGGCTAGCGCCAGTCATTCTAGGCTGGTGTTGGTTGGTGGACAGTGTAGGCTAGCTGGTCAATGTAGGCTACTGTTGGTTGATGGACAGTGTAGGCTAGTGCTGGTCAGTGTAAGTAACTGTTGATTGAGGGACAGTGTAGGCTAGTGCTGGTTAGTCTAGGCTAGTGTTTGTTGTTTGACAGTGCAGATGTGCATTAGGGCAATGCATAGGCTGCTACTAATCTGAATGGACTCGATTGCTTAGAGGTGCCGTGCTCGCTGGAGCTGACCAGATGGACAGAATTACCTCATTTTGGTCAGATCAACTGTATTGCCTTCTCATCTTGTCCATCCTAGGACTTATGGGGTGGTCAGAATTGACTAGTACTGAACGTAGAAGCACTCGTCGGGTTTTGCTGGAAGGACGTATGGAGCAGCACGGAGACGGTTTCGCAAGTTCCTTGAACTGACGCTCTCGTTTTGTACTCAAGATAATCCAGCTCAAATCATGGTCGCTGGCGCCCTGAGAGGCTCTCATGAGATGCTGGGTCCTCCCTACAGCAAATTCTCTAATTCCAGAGACAGAGACTCCTGGAGAGCCCCTGATGCCCAGAGCCGCCTCCTCCCGCTGGGACAGCCCCTTGGGACTGGAACTGGGTATTTCCTGGGATGGAATGGAGGTGTGGCCGGGGAGGGGGCACCATCCCTGTGTCTGACCTGGAGCCCACGCCCAAAAAACCAACGTGGCAGGACCCCCTGAGCTACTCTGAGGAACGTACCTGGCAGCCGCCCGGCCGGTCTCCACACTCGCCATAGGAGCGCCCTGTCCCAGGTTCCCAGATGCCAGAATCTGCCGGGACGGAAGCGGGAATGAGTCAATGACACCAAAGAGACTGAAACTCTCAGGGCGCAGCTGGCCCTGCACGGGCAGAGCAAAGGACCTGAGGACCACCCCAAGGAAGGCCTCTGGGTTTTCTTGCTGAGACAGTGTCTGGGGACAGGCAGGGGTGTGAGAGCTCGTAGCAGAGAGCCCGGAAGGGAGGGACGGACAAGCAGGAGTGGCCTTGCCGGGGCCTCAGCTCCGTCTTCCCTACTTTTCTTCCTTTTTTTAATGTTTTTAGCGAATCACCGTGAGACACAGTTACAAGCTTTCATGTTTGAGTTACACTCACACAATGATGGAACGCCCATCCCTCCACCAGTGCACATTCCCCACCGCCGATGTCCCCCGTTCCTCACCCTCCCCCTGCCTCCATGGCAGACAGTTTCCCCCAGACTCTCTCTCTCCTTTTGGGCATGATGGTTTGCAACACAGACACTGAGAGACTATCTCATTTGGTCCACGACTCGAGACTACCGAACCCGGACAGTGGGAGAGAGAGAGTGCCACCAGACCTCTTGAAAACACACACTTTGTCTACTCTCAGCACACATCTCCCGTCCCAAGCGACCCCTCCAACCCTCACTGACTTAGCGATCCCTTCTCCATCCCAGCCGCCTTCTCCCCCAGCTCCCCCCAGCTCGTGAGGGGGCTTCCAAGCATCTCCCCCACTTTTCCACTCCCCTTCCTGCTCCGTCTCACCCCGGTCTCATGCTGACGGCGCTGAGCAGGGACTGAGCACATGACTGTGCACGCAGGACACTGGAGATCTTAATAATGGTCCTGATCGTGCGATTAACCCCCAGTGAAAGGCACGGAGGGGTGGGGGGGCAGAGCCATAGCACAGCAGGGAGGGCGTTTGCATTGCACGCGGCTGACTCGGGTTCAATTCCCAGCATCCCTTAGGGCCCCCCGAGGACCGCCAGGAGTAATTCCTGAGTGCAGAGCTAGGATTAACCCCTGTGCATTGCCAGGTGTGACCCAAAAAGCAAAAAAAGAAAAAAAAGGCACTGGGGAGGGAAACGGGAAACTGTTACTTTACAATGACTTAGGGACAGCAGGTAAGCCCAGGGTGACCCAATCACCCAGTGAAGACTCCATCTCTGGTAACCCATCAGCTGGGCAGCGTCCCCACACGTCTCCTCTGTCCCCTGCCACTGCCTGTCCATGGCTTTGCCCCAGCAGTAATCTCAGAGAGACGCCAGGTGCTGTTCAGGCTGGAAACTGGGGGCCCTCCTCCTCGGGGGTCTAGAATCATCCCGGCTCTACAGATCCTGGGCTCTGCACACCTCCAAACCCACAGTACTGAGCGCCCAGTAGGGACACAGCCAGTCACGTGGGCGTGGCACAGAAGCCCCCCAAGCTCAGGAAGCGGAAACGGAGACACAGAGGCTCAGCTATCCACCGCAGCTCAGGGACCCTCAGACAATGGCTACAATAACCCCATTATGAGATAGAACAAGTTCACAAGTTTTCTTTGTTGTAACAAGCAACTGTAGCACTGTCGCACTGTCACACTGTCCTCCCCTGCGGGCCCAGTAACATTGTGAGACTTGTTACTGTGTTTGGCATGTCGAATATGTCACAGGGAGCTTGCCAGGCTTTGCCGTGCAGGCAGAATACTCTCAGTAGCTTGCCGGGCTCTTCAAGAGGAGCGGAGGAATCGAACCCGGCTCGGCTGGATGGGCGGATTGCAAGGCAAACACCCTACCACTGTGCTATCACTCCAGCCCAACAAGCAACATAAAATACATTAGTTTGTGCCCGCCAAGGGGTCAGGCTTAGGGCTGGGCTGGGGAACTGGGGACACTGGTGGGAGGCAGGTCACGCTGTGGTGGGCACAGTGAGTGCCCACACAACTCAACTTTGTCAGCCACGGTGTTTAAATGAAGTTTAGAGGAAAAATAACACCTCCAGGTGTTTTGGAAGAGTGTCATCATGGCTAGCAGCATATTTTCTGAACTGGGGGGGGGGGGGGGGGGAGAGAGAGAAGAGAGAGGGAAGGAGAGTAGGAGAGAGAGGGAGGGAGAGAGGAAGAGGGAGCTGGGAATGATCCCCCACTTCCCCGTTTTGGAGTGGACACTCCTTCCCCTTCTATGACCTGAGCTGGGGCGTGGTCATTTCTCCAAGCCTGAAAGAGCTCAGGCCGAGTCCAGCCAGCCGGGAAAAGCAGGTGGCAATGCCAGATGTCCAGGCACTGCTGGTCACCCCCTAGCCCAAGCACGTGCCCCCAAAGCCGGGTGGCCGGCAGAGCAGGAGGAACCAGAGGCAGGCAGTGCTTCCTGGGGTCGTGGAGGTGAGCTCCTGCAAATGCCACTGACCTGGCCCCTTCTCCTGGCCTCTCGCAGGCTCTGCTGGACGGCAGGCCAGGCCCGAGTGGGCGGTGGGCGGACGGCACCGGGGACCAGAGAGGACAGATGCCCCATCCAGACCCCAACCCCAGGGCACGAGGCAGGAGTGATCCCCGAGCACCACCAAACAGTGCTGTGAACAGGTCACAGTTTAAATGATGTTTCTGTCTCTCCAGTTCAGGAAAGTGTCTTGTCAACGACTTAACACCATCTAAACCTTTTTTTTTTTTTACGAATGTCGCATCTTTTTAGCAGAAATGATTTTAGTAAACTCTAACTGCAGTTGGTCAGGAAGAAAAGTTCCACCATCAGATGAGAATGACGCCTACCGAGATCGGATAAAACGGTAGAATATCGAGTTACAATTTTGTAATCTTCAATGAAATGCTGGTTTTAGGCAAGGATCAGCAATGGGTCTAAGACTCCCCCGACGCACAGCCTTGACGGGAAGGGAGGTTCCTGTTTGATGCAAAATAACTCCACAGATTACACTGCATCTCAGGGGGACAATGGGTGGATCAAGCCGTCATCGCCCTAAGCCGGGCATGAGTTTCGCCCCAGGATGGTGCAGCGACCAGCGACGCTTCCTTCCTCTCTGTTTCCAAATACAGAGCAAACGAGCTGGCTGGTTGGTGTTCGTGTGAAAAGGACGTCCTGGCTCTACCAAGACCTTAGCTCCGCGTCCACCCTGGAGACGTACAAGGACCCCCAGAAGGACCAGGCCGACCCGCTCAGGAGGAAGGTGTGGGCCTTTGAGGACAGAGGACCAGGCCGGCTTTGCTCGGATGCTGGGTTGGGCCAACACAGAGTAAGTTTGTGAGCTGGGAAATAACTGCACAGATAAGGATGTCCAGTGGGTCAGCAAATCCAAAGTCACCATCCAGTTAAAAATTTAACTGCAGCTGTATCGCCCCATTCAAAATTCTAGAATTCCTGGAGACATCTCAGACCCTTCACCACTGACACGCCAGGAGCAACGCATCACGCTGGATGGGATGTAAATCAGAAGGCAACCAATTGCGATTAAGAAAATATCATCAATTGGGATGGGTCCTCGAGCTTTGTATGGCTGAAACACAAGCACGAAAGTTTGTAAGTCTGTAACTGTACCTCACGGTGATTCACTAATAAAAAAATTTTTTTAACGGTAATGGAAAATGGGCACTGGTGGAGGGATGGGTACTTGATCATTGCATAATCGAAACCCAAGCACAAAAATTTGTAAATCTACAACTGTACCTCATGGTGTTTCACTAAAAAAATTAATTAATTAATTTTAAAAATTTTAACTTTTTTTAAAAAAGAAAATTATTTACACAGGTCTAACCTATCACAACATGGCAGTAACCTCTTACACGAGGGCTTAACGGCTCCAGGGTGAGATACAACAAATCTTCACACACTTTCTTCTAAGGAACCCTTGTCTGATCTTTTTTAACAAATTATTCATAACAAGTAATATAAAATAAATTATTTAGGGCCTGCTGCTAGGGCAGACTTGGGTGATGGGTTGGGAAAATTGGAAGTAATGTTGATGGGAAGGTGCAAAGGTGATGAGATTAGCGTTGGAATACCGAATGTAGTAAATCATCGTGAACCACTTTATAAAAATCTTTTAAAAAATTTTAAGTGGGTGAGCGAGAGAACAGGGGTTTAGTCACTTGCCTTTCACGTGGTAAACCCGGGACAATCCCCTTCACCACACGTGTCTTCACAACCAGAAATGATCCCAGGAAATAAAGCAGGGTGAGCCAAAGACCAAAATAACTTGAATAAAATGCCGATTTCCAGAGGGAAGGATCAGATCTCAACTTTTGCTCTGCATCTGTGGGGTTGGGCTTCATTACAGAAGAACGGAAAATGATTGTTGACAGATCACGGGGTGCTATAAACACTCTTCTTCGTCCTCGAAAAAGTGTTAGTTCTCCTGCAAAGCCTTATTGAGTAGGAAATAAGGAAGAGACACAGCCAATATTTTAACTAAACTGAAAAAGTTTCCACAGGTTCAATGCTTCCGGTCTTGAGCGGGGACGACAAGTTTTACACACGTTACAATTTTTTTAAGTTGTAAATGATTTTAAAATATGAATAATTCACTCCATTGTGGAAATTTTCCTCTTTCATCTGTAGAAAATCTCCAAGTTGATGATGTAAATTTCAGCTCCTGCTAATTACCTGGGGGGGTATGAGAGCAGAGAGGTGAGAAAAATGACATTTGGGAGATCAAAAAGCCATTTACTGGGTGGCTTTTCACCTAGAAAAAATTATGTTTTCGGAAATGAAGTTACTCAGTCTAAGCGAGAAAAGAGTGTTGGGGCACATTCTTGAATATTTATAGGTTTCCCCTCAGGACGCTGGTCCGTGTGTGGGTCTCCAGACCCTGGGGTGAGTCTGGGGTCTCTGCTGGCTCCCACTTTGGGGTGAGGCGGGCACCCGCGGCTTTCTTATTTACTCTCGTCACTGTGCTTCCAGAAACAACTGGACGAGAAACTGGGGGACGAGAAGGCCTATGTCCAATTTGGTGGCACATATATTGGGGATCCGTCACAAAATAAGGAGAATCGTTCCAAGTTTCAAGTATAGATAGATTTAATGATTTATAACCAAATCCTATTAACTCTCCATTGATTTATAGTACGATGCAATGGGGGTAGGGGGGCCGCTTCAGGTCACACCCCCACCTAAATACCACTGTGGCTGGCTCCAAATGACCTCTCTGCCCCTCTGTCCACCCCCTCCCGCTCCCCGCCAAAGTCACCGTAGAGTTTAGGGCTGAAAAGGTTTTTCAAAGCAAGATCCTGGGACTAGGACATGGGCAAAGAGGAACAGAAACAGAGATGTGGAAATTGCAGGTATAGAGAACCGAATAGCTGTTTCACAGGAAAATCTCAGAAAACACCACTGGCAGCCACGCCACATAAAGGAGAATCACCTTAAGTGATGGTGACAACTGTGTGTACACACACACACACACACACACACACACTTCTTTAGCATTCTTAATATAGATTTCTAAGTCCCTATTGTACCAAGGAATACATGAAAACTCTTTTGTCTCCCAGAGAAACGGTAAGACTGTGACCGAATGCATTTGCACCACAGAATAACGTACAGTAGGACCAAACGTCAAATGGGTTCGTATATGGTTTCGAAGGTTATATTTATATTATTTTCACAATGTTTCTTGTAGCGAGCTCGTCAATGACACAGAACCGTTGTGGCGGCATTATATAATAAGCATCACACCGGTTTCGTGTAAAAATGGGGGCCTGGGAGTGGAGCTGGGAGGCGCGAGGAGGGCCGGGCGGTGCTGACGTCTGGAGGTATGCCCCCCTCTGAGGTGCTCAAAGCCCCCGTGAGGCGCTTCCTGGCCACGGTCACCCACCAGGAGTGTGGGAGAAGCACCGAGCTTCCGACTGAGGGAGAGGGCACCTGCCAACCGCACAGCAGAGTGTCTGGGAGTGGAGCAAAGGCAGAGGCAGGGCTGCTGGCTGACTGGCAGGTGGCGGCTGCTGACGGCCCCTCAGCCCAGAGCCGAGCTCGTGTCCGTGTCCGCAGAAACGCTCCTGCCAAGCGGGTCCCCTTCCCCACGCTGGGAGGGGCCCAGGAGCTCAGTGATTCTCACGTTTCAGGTCAGAGTTTGGGGGGAACCATCTGAGCTGCAGTGTGTCAAGTGGGGTGGGGAGTTCCAACGTGCCTCCCCTGGGCTCCCGGCCAGAAGTGCCCGCTCCTGCCCGGGCAGCCCGTCCAAGGCCCAGTGCCCCTGCTGCTAACCTGCCCTGAGCAAACATGGTGCTGAAAGCGGGCGGTAACGACACCATCACGTCCACAGGTAGCACCTTTCCGGGAGAGGGAAGAAGAAAGAGCACAGTGTGGGAGCACGGCTGCCCCAGCCTGGGGGACTCCTCTAGGGCCAGGAAAGTGACCGTCTGGCCTTGCCCAAGGACAGGGTGGGGGGACTGTGCCCAGAAGGTGGGCGCTGGGGAGACACCCCACCTGGCAGAGCCTCCCGCACAAGAAACCCCAGCAACCGAGTTCCCTGACCACAGTGGCCTGGGTGGGGTCCAGTCTGAGCTCGTGACCGTGCGTCCAATCGGAGAGTCGGGCAGGCGCGGTCTGTGCCAGGGGGAAACGTGCCAACGGTTCCCCTCCCGGTGCCCTGCGGGTCGCAACATCTGCCGCGCGCTGCAACTGGCACCGTGAGGCAAATAGAGCGTGACGCCTGCCCTGGGCAGAGCGCCGGGACAGGCTTCTCCGGAGCAGGGGCAGAGCCGGGGCGCCCACGGGCACAGCCTGGCTCATGCGGTCCCTCTGCCTGCCTCCACGCTGAGCTCCAGAAGCCTCGATGGGAGGTCGCAGCATTTCGTTCCCAAAGGGAAATAGTCCGAAATGGGCCACATTTTTCAGGTTCCCCCCGGGGCTGTTTTGGTTTCCGTGATTCTCACCGCTGTGCTTTCTCCCCTGGGGGTGACCTTGGGGTCCGACCCCGACCTCACCCACCCCCACCTCCAGCATCTTCCAGGCCAGGCACCTGGGCCTGTTGGTGCCTGGACATGAGACTACGGACAGTGGGCACGCAACTTGAGCTCCTCTGCCAGGATTCTGCGCAGGCTGGAAGCAAAAAAAAAAAAAAAAAAACATCAAATTAGGGGCATCTACACTTCGGTCTCTCCGGGGTAGCGCCTTTTGGAGGCACTGAGCACCGCACCTGGCCGCTCCCAAGAGTCACCCTGACTCCCTGCTCCATCTGACCTTTCTCAAAAGTGTCAGGAGAGAGTGGTTTTGCTTTTTGGTTTTGGTCTTTTGGGTTTTTTTTTCTTTTTGGGTCACACCCAGTGATGCTCAGGGGTTCCTCCTGGCTCAAGCACTCAGGAATTGCTCCTGGCAGTGCTCGGGGGACCCTATGGGATGCTGGGGATCGAACCCCAGGTCGGCCACATGCAAGGCAAATGCCCTCCCGGCTGTGCTACCGCTCCAGCCCCAAGAGAGTGGGCCGAGCAGATGCTCTTCCCTCTGCTGTATCCGGGATGCGTGACTTCCTCGCCGGCTTTTCCCTAGCGAGGGGCTGAGACTGTTCTCATGCTCCCTGGAGGAGGCACAGGGGTTGGACTAATCAAGCTCAAGCCCTGGGGTGCTCTGATTACTCAGCTCTGTGACCTCAGCGGATGGCCTCCCTCGGAGTCTCCCTGGCACATGTGAACGATGTTAATCTGTGTAATGGGTCGAATGTGGGGCCGGTGAGGTCTTATTCAACACTCAGCCCAACTCGAGACACTTAGTAATTAAAACTACCCGTGCCGAGTTTAATTATGCACGGTCACCATGACTAACCCGTGGGTTGGGGCCTGCATGACTGTCAGGTCACACTTGCCCACCGTCTCATTTGCCCTCGACTCCCTGTATAATGACATGTTTGTACAGATGGGCGTGATGTGGACAGACTCACATCAAGGCCATCTCTCTGCGTCTCGGCTGCTTCTTTGCTTTGCTTCCACCTGGTACCCCAGCTGCCTGGTTTTAACGAAAGAAGAAAGTCCCTTCGCGACTAACCGCAGAGCTGGTTGGCCACCCCGGTCCCAAGGGTCCGGAGTCCCCGTGGGCTCTTGTCAGCTAAGGAACAACCTTGTGCAGCTTCCTCAGGAGAAATGGAGGCTCTTGAGGAAAGAGAATTAAGGGGGGGTGGTCACAAGGATGGGGTGGTCTTGGGGCTAGAGCACAGCAGGTCGGGCATTTCCCTTGCACGTGGCCGACCCGGGTTCGATTCCCAGTATCCCATAGGGTCCCCCGAGCACTGCCAGGAGTGATTCCTGAGTGCAAAGTCAGGAGTAACCCCTGTGCATCGCTGGGTGTGGCCCAAAAAATTAAAAAAGGGGGTAGTCTTTTGGGGGGTGTTTTTTTTTAATTTTTATTAGTGAGACATCATGAGGTACAGTTGTAGACTTGCACATTTTCGCGCTTGGGTTTCAATTATACAATGATCAAACACCCATCCCTCCACCAGTGCCCATTTCCCACCACCACGGATCCCAGCATCCCTCCCACCCCCCCATCCCCCATCCCACT
>JAOXYA010123401.1:0-10423 GCA_028565675.1 Sorex palustris
GAGGAAGAGGAGGAGGACAAAGAGGAGGGGGGGAGGAGGAGGAGGAGGAGGAAGTGGAGTAGGAAGAGAAGGGGGAGGAGGAGGAAGAGGAGGAGGAGGAAGAGAAAGAGGAAGAGAGGGAGGAGGTGAAGGAAGAGAAGGAGGAGGAGGAAGAGAAGGAGGAGGAAGTGGAGGAGGAAGAGAAGAGAAAGAGAGGGAGGAGGTGGAGGAACAGAAGGAGGAAGAGGGAGGAGGTGGAAGAAGAGAAGGAGGATGTGGAGGAAGAGGAGGAGGAAGAGGAGGAGGAGGAGAAGAAGAATTATTGAAAGGCAGTGCTCTGGGCTTGGGGAGATGGCTCAGTAGACTGAGTGCATGCTTGCTTTCACGTGGGCAACGCAGGTTCAATCCCTGGCACCACATGGTTTCCCTGAGCACTGAGAGGAGTGACTGCGGAGCACTGAGCCAGGAGCAGTCCCTGAACACTGCTGGACATGGCTCCCAAACCAAATCAGTCAATCTATAAAGCCAAGGTTCTTGTGTGTTTTGGGAGGGTGGGGTGGGGGTGAGGGCAGGGTTTGGGCCACAACTGGCAGGGCTGAGGGCTTATCCCTGGCTCTGTGCTCAGGGATCACAACTGGTGGGCTCGGGGACCATATGGAGATGGGGGGGTCAAACCCGGGTCAGCCACGTGCGAGGCAAACATCCTCCCCGTTGCACTGTCTCTCCGGCCCTTAAAGCCAGGGCTCTGGGCTGAACCAGAGGGGGTGGGGATGCTGTGCAGGGACCAGGAGCCTTGGACTTGGACCCCGTGAAGCTGGCTCCCCTGGGCAGAGAGGTCAGGCAGGGCCACTCCCACTCCCAGCATGCTCCCCTTCTAGAACCCTCTCTGCCTCCGTTTCCCCGTGTGTAAGGTGCTCATCTCACTTGGAGCTGCTTAAGGAGCCACAGGACTCAGGAGGTCTCTGAAGAGAAGGTCATTCCGGTTTCTGTCTGGGACTCGGCACCTGCCACCTGCCCTGGGTCCTCAGCTTACCAGGTCCTATGTGGCCAGAGCTCCACATACCTCCAGCCCCGCGCCACTGCTGCCAAGGCCCTCAAGGGCCACTGTCCAGGCCCTTAAGCGCGGGGGACAGAGCAGGAAAGCTGGGAGTCACCGCCCCCAACATCCTGACCCCGAAGGGATGGAACAGCAGTACAGCAGCCCCCAGCAACCGTATCCAACCTGCTCCCACTCCATCCTCCCAATGCCCCACACTGCAAGGGCAGAGAAACTCCCCGCTTGACACAGGAGGAACCTGAGCTCAGAGAGGCACATTCACTTCTCTGGAGTCACATAGCCGTGGAAGCCAAGCCTAAGTCTGACCTCAAGTTTGTCACCCCCAAGTCCAAGATGTGAACTGCACAGCAGGGGCATCCAGCCCGGGGCTGGGGGGTGGGGGACAGTGTATATGCTCTCAGAGAGGCAGTCAGCCCAGCCCAGCAATTACTGCTGTGCATTCACCATTTCAGCTCATCTTCCAGGGGGAGGCAGGATGCAGGGCGGGGAAGAGACTTGTCCAGAGTCACGTGAGAGCAGGTGACTGGGGGTGGGGGTGGGGACACGTGCCGTGCCTCACGTGTGAAACAAACGGCTGAAGGAGTGAATCAACGCAGCCTCTCGCTCCCTCTCCACGCTCCTTCTCTGACGCCGCCTCCCTTCCTCCTGGCCCCCTCCCCTCTCACCATCGCACCCCCAGCCTGGACTGCCTCCCCCCCCAACACTCCCGTCGCTGACCTGTGCAGAGCTCCCCAGACTGGGGCATCTCCCTCCTGTCACGAAGGTGACCCTCCCTGGCCCTCCCCTCTGCCTCCCATCCCCCCTTGTACCCACCATCCCACTCCCTGAGGCCTCCAAGTCCGCCCTTGGCCCTGTCTCTAAAGAACCCCCAGTGCAACCACCCGGCTCAGCCTCCGGGGCCTCGCATTCCTCCCGCACCTGCGGCAGGCGCAGCCTGGAGGTGTCTGGTGTAGACCGGCATGGAACGGGGAATGCTCCTGCCCCCTCCGCTGTCCCCCTCGACCAGACTCGGCACTCTACTGTTTGCCCTTGGCCTGGGTTGCCGCCGCAGCCGCAGCTGCTTGGGGAGGTTAGGCAATTATCAACCTGTTTTCCAAACAAGAAGACAGCAGCCAGGTGCCGGTGAGGAGAGGCCAGAGCTCTGAGCTGACCCGGGCGCCAGGTTCTGGCCGGTGCACTGCTCTCAAGCTGCGCCCTGGGCCTGCTGTCTAGCCGGAGCTCCTGGCCTCACGGTCACCGCCCACACCTCCCCGGGTGCAGCTCCAGTCCTGGATGCCTGCCGAGAGGTTCAGGACACCTGGATATCAGGAAAGGCGGCAGCGGGAGAGGTGACTTGGCCAAGGCCGGGCTGAAGGCTGGGCCAGGCACAGCGAAGGGTCACCTTGGGGCCAGGCGAGAGGGTGGGGGTGGCCGCCAGCCAGCTGGCGCGCCCCCTCCCTTCCCAAGAAGCCCTCTCCTCCTAGGGAAAGGGCGCGGCAGGGGCGTGAGGGGTGCGGCGGGCCAGGCCGGAAGCGGCTGCTGACAGCTCTCGGGTTTCTTGGCAACTGTCACTGCACCTCTCCCCACCCCTATCTCCACATCAGGTAACAATAATGATCACACAGTCGTGAGCACGGTGCTCGGAGCTTGTCAAAAGCCCTCTTTATCTGCTCACTCCCGGGAGCCGCACCGGAACTGCAGCGGGAGATAAAGCAGGCGCGTGGCTTCCCGGGTCCCAGGAGGGGAAACCGAGGCTTTGCAGAGGTGAAGCCCCTCCTCAAGTCAGCCAGGCGGGAGCAGGTCAGGGTGGAAAGTCTGCCTCCCTCAACTGCCTAGCGCTCCAGATGCCACAGCTGGGAGGCACAACACCACGGGTGGGTCCCACACTCTGTTCAAGCAGAGAGTCAGACCCAGGTATGGTCAGGGAGAGGGAGAAAAAGATGAGGACAGGTGACCAGACGTCTGCAGCCGGAGGGGCGGGAAGCAGAGTCCCGCAGGGCAGGAGCCCACCTCACCTGCCAGCTGCGAGGCCAGGGGCAGAGCTTAGCTGGACACTTGTTCCATATTATTATCACACGTGGCCAATCCAGGTTCGTTCCCTGGCACCCCATGTGGTCCCCCGGGCCCCACAAGGAGTGATCTCTGGGCACAGAGGCAGGATTAAGCGCTGAGCACTGTCAGGTGTGACCCAAAACAAACAAAAACAATACTAACACTGTTGCTGACTATTCTCCCGGAGAAGTCCCTTTTTCAGGGTCCCAGAGGCGTGCCCAGACTACGCTGTGGGGATCCCTTGGGTCCCCAGAGACCACTGACCTGGCTGGAGGCCCCCAGATGAATGTGGCACCTCTTGATCCCCCCTCCCTGAGCAGCCTCAGGCAGGTCCCACACAAGCCTCCCCCTGCCCAGCCTCTGTATCTGGGGCTCCCATCTGTCTGGGGAACCTCTCCTGGGCATGAACCACTGAACAGGTGCCGGCAGGGCACAGGTGAGTCAGGAAAACAGCAGGATGGTGGTGCAGCCCTGAGCAGGGGCCCCTGGGGCTGGGAGGTATGGCCAGCCCAGAGCTGCTCACAGACTCTGCAACAGCTGAGGTCTGCTTTGCACCCAGGGGGACGAGGACAGACCTCCGGGAAGAAGCGGGTGGGAAGGTCCTCGCTGATTATACTCACCTGCTGGGAGGCGAGCAGACAGGGCCTGCCACCATGCCCCCCTGCCCCCCCCGCCCACGGTATTGGGTCTGAGGTGACCAAGGTGAAACCAGAGTCCCGCAGCTCCCCAGGGGCCACAGAGGCCCATTGTCTCTGGAGCTCACCCTTCCCAGGTGCCAGGGACGGAGGCCAGTGGCAGCTGGGTGTACAAGTCCCCTGCCGGACCGGGAGCCTGCCCCTCCTCCCAAGGCCACGGGGAGGGGTGCACAGGCAAGGACTCCCCCCAGCTCTCCTGTCAGGTCACCTCCGATCCCCCAGGGTCCATGGTGTCGCAGATCTCTCACAACAACGCAGGCCGAGGGTCGCACTCATCATCTACCCCGTTTCAGAGAGAAGGAAGCAGAGGACCCTCGAGGTTGCTAGACGGGACTGAGGTCCCAAGCCTCCACATGACAGGGCTGGGAAAGTCCCCCAGGGGCAAGCAGGGACCTCCCCAACCCAGGGCTGGCTGCCAGCCGAGACACCCGGATCCCGGAGCCCGGCCAGGCAGCGGCCTCTTGAGCAAACAACAGGTTGGCAGCCCCGAAAGAAGGTCATGGGACCAGCCCCCACTGGGAGCCCAGCAGCTGGGCCCAACTGGCTCTCCCTCCTGCCCACCTGCGTCTGCCAGCACCGCCCCTGCCCAGGTGGCCTGAGCCCTGCTGGGTGCCCATTGCCTGACCCTCCTCCCCTAGCTGGGACAAGGGGTGACAGAGATGGCCGAGCCCCGGGGAAGCTTCCTTTTTGGGCAGCAGCAACATCTGTCCTGGTCCATGCGCTGCCCCCAGCAGCCTCCAGGGAACCCAAGGCAATGGGAAGGACCCCACAAAGAAGGCTGCAGGTGTAGGGTGCGAGCTGCCAGGGCAAACCCCCTCCCCCCAAATCCTGTCCCACATGAGCTAGGAACATAAGACCCACTGTGGGCCTGGCATGAGCCACTCCCCCCCCATCCCAGCAAGGGGGGGGCATACTGCGAGCAAGGACCTCCCCACACCCATCAGCTGGGCCTCATGTGCACATGTGCAATTCCCGCCTCCCACAGATCCCCCCTGCACCCCCCCCAGCTGCATTGTCCGCCCCCTTCAGAGTCCAAGGGTGCCCCCTCTGGAACGCCGCGCATTCCTCAACTCGCTCACTCTAAATCTGCCCACTCGCCGCCTGCCCCTCATTCCTGCGCTCGGTCTGGCTTTCAGGGTCCACGTTCCAGGACCAAGCTGGACGTGGGGCCTGGAACGCGAGTGCCCCCATCTCAAAACCACGCCGAAAGCCCATGGGCCCCCGCCGGGGCTGTTCTCCATCTGCGGCCAGGGCTCGGTGGGCCTCACTCACCAGATGCTCTCAAAGCCTGCTCCACCCCATCCATCTCCCTCCCTCGCCAGAGAGCTGCCACCTCCGAGGGCCCCCACAGTAAAAGCCCATCCGGGCCAAGGAAGCCCCTCATGCCACACAGGAGACAGGCCACACTGTCTTCTAGCTGAGGCAACAGAAGAAGCGTGAGTCCAGAGGGGGTCGCCAGGTCCTTGCCAGGCAACTCTGCCAGGGCTCAGGACAGAAGATGCTAAGCCGGGGTTCTCGCCATACCCCTGAGGGAGGGGTGAGGAACCTGGGCACTGGCTGGAACATCAGAAACCCACACTTTATTCACCCACCAGGGGCTGTGGGGCCTCAGTTTCTTCCTCTGCAAAATGAGCTCGTAATGCCTGCTCTGCGGTGCCATTGCAGAGAAGGAATCACCTCTGCGTGTCACCTGCTCGCAAGGAGCTGAGGATTCAGCAGGTTCTCAACAAAGAGAGCTGGGCTAACTTGACTTGGAATCTGGCTCTGCCCGCGAGCCACTGTGTGATCCCAGACAAGTGACTTCACTTCTCGGAGCCCGTGTCTCGGTGAGGGTTGAGGAAATCATGCATGTGGAGTGCTAGACAAACAGTAACCGTGCACAGTTCCTGGCCTTCCTTTCTCTTCCTTTCTGCCTTCTCTTCCTGCTCTGCGGGCAGCTGTGCACCAAGGCAGCACTCCCAATGGAAGTTGCTAGAAGGTGCACTGAGTTCAATCCCAGGGAGGGGTGGGGGCGGAGTGCGGGTGAGGGGAGGCTTGAGCTCCCAGCCAAGCACAAGCAAAGGCAGATGAGCAGCCTGGCAGCCCGGGACTTGGGGGTTTCCAGGTCGTAGGAACACAGAGAGCAAAGGGAACACAGGGTCTGAACTAGATGCCTCCCATGTTTGAAGAACAGGAAATGCAGGGGCCGGAATGATAGAACAGTGGATAGAGCACTTGCCTTGCACACAGCCAACCCAGGTTTGATCCTTGGCATCCCATATGGACCCCTGAGCACCGCCAGGAGTGATCCCTAAGTGCAGGAATAACCCCTGAGCATTGTTGCATGAGGCTTCCCTGATATTTCCCCCCTCCAGCACCCCACCACATTTTTAAAAAATAAAAAAAGAAACACAGTTAGACATATGCCCCTGTGGTGGCCGGCAGAGATGGTATCAAATAGCCATTATTCTGAGCAGGTAGACCCTCCTGGCTCTGCTGAGCGCAGAGACCCCTCCTCTGCAGCGGGTCTGGCTTCCCTGTTAAATATGAGAGTGTACACGCTCTTTGCCCAACAAGTCCACCATCCGGCATTTGTCCTCCAGACACACACAAACGCACAAAAACATCAACATTCATCTCAGCAGTGTTTGTGACTGCTGGAATCTGGAGGCCACCAGGAAGCTGTGTCCATTAGGAACAGGCTGGTTCTGGGGGTGGGGAACAAGCTTCAAGGGGTGGAGCATGTGCACTGCATGTGGGGGGCCTGGGACTGATCCCCAGCACCACATGGTTCCCCCAGGCAGACCCAGGATCAACTCCCAAGCACCGAACTGGAATCCAAGTACCACCATTTTGTTTTGTTTTATTTTCCCCAGAACCAAAAGAATTGGAAGGTGCCACACTCAGTGGTACACAGAGGTCACTTCTGGCTCTGAGCTCAGGGATGACTCCTGGTATGGTTCGAGGGACCATATGGGATGCTGGGATTGAACCCGGGTTAACTGCATACAAGGCAAGTGCCCTACTTGCTGCACTATTGCTCCAGGCCCCAAAAGGAATTTTTTAACTACAAAACAAATAAGTTTGCACTCTTCCTACTACCAGGGAACTCTCTTGCATATGAGGCCCTTCAGCCTTTCTCAATCATCTCAAGAGGGAAGTATTCTTAATTCCTTATTCCAAGGTGGGAAGCTGACCTCACCCAGGGGAGGCGAAATACCCTGGCCAGTTCCCCTGTCAGAACTGACAAGGCTGGGCTGTCAGCCACAGCACTCGCTGCCTCTGACGGACACATTCCCTCCTAACATAGGCACTGGGCAAGCTGCTCTGAAGGCCAGAGAGAGACAAGGCAGGAGAGAAGCATCTGGACACGGGGCTGTGCCCTAGGATCCCTGCAAGCCATCCTGTCCCTGGAACCAGGGCAGCCGAGGTCAGCCTGTGCAGGGGCAGGGCTGGCCACCTCTTTTGCAAATGCAAAGCCAAGTTCTAAAGTCTGGGCTCCAGCTCTATGCCCTGAGCTGCCCGGGGCTGGAAGGTAACCCAGCCCCATCCCTGACACTACCCTGTGGCCTCAGGGTCACCAAGCAGGTGGGCACGTGTCGCAGTTCTCAATAACTCAGTTGATCATCCTGTTACTGGCAGAACAGGCATTTAAGGTCACTAGCCAGCTTCTCAGTGAGGGCCTGGAACAGTATGGAGCACAGCTGCCTATGTCAGAGGGGGCCAGGGGATAGATGGAGCGGTCAGGTGGGCGAGTGTTGGTACAGCCAGCTCTGGCTGTGTCGCCTGAGGTGAGATAGTGTCCCTCTTTCCGCCTCAGTTTCCTCAGCTGTAAGATATCTGGCAGGGCTGGAGCGATAGCACAGCGGGTAGGGCGTTTGCCTTGCACGCGGCCAACATGGCCGACCCAGGTTCGATTCCCAGCATCCCATATGGTCCCCCGAGCACCGCCAGGAGTAATTGCTGAGTGCATGAGCCAGGAGTAACCCCTGAGCATCGCCGGGTGTGACCCAAAAAAGCAAAAAAAAAAAAAAAAGATAGCTGGCAATTCCTTCCACCTTTTGCGGGCAGGGAGGGCTCTGCGCCTGTTCCTGTCTCTGCACATGCGCGTGCGTGGACACACACACACACACACACACACACACACACACACACACGCTGCCACAGTCCAACCGTGCAAATACCAAGTGAGCAAAGGTCAATGTCACTGAATAGAGGGCCACCCCACAAATTCAGCAAGCAGGTGTGATAAGCTGTTGGAATCTTTCAATCTTTTGTGCTTGCTTTGGGGGACACACCCAATAATGTTTAGGGGTTGTTCCTGGCAGTGCTCAGGGAATCATGGGGTGCTGGGGCTCAAACCCCATCTTAGCACACACGCAAAGCACACACCGCAGTCCTTAAGCACTACCCCCACAGGCAACTGTCTGATTCTTTTGCTGGGAGCCAGCACTAGATTTCCTGAAGCCCGCCCGGTGCAGAGGGAGAGTATGTGACTCTGTGGCTGACGGTGTAGACGGGAGGCTGGCAGCAAGGTGGGTGGGAGAGAAAGTGCTGGCGTCTGGGGCATGCGCGGTTCACACGTGAGCCTGTTTGCAGCTCTCATCATCCACCTGCTGGAGAGCCCCAGGGGCGTCTCGCTGCTGCTCGCGGGCTGGAAATTATTGCTTCACGTGGCCCGTGCGGTGCAGTGTGTCGGCCCCACCTCTGCCTTTGCCCCTTGCACCCTCTCTCCATCACACCTCACGTGTGACACGCTTCTCCTGTCAATCTGAAGCACTCCCTGGCCAGCCCGGCCTGGGCACTGCAGGTGAAGCAACTTGGCTTGCGAATGTCTCTGTGAAGTCCAGGTCTGTGCTGGCCCTGGCACCCGGCCCTGCCTACTCGGATCCATGAGTGCCTGTTTAGGTTGAAGCTGCAAGAGGCAAATTCCTGAGTTCTAGAGGGGGAATAGCTGTGTGTGTGTGTGTGTGTGTGTGTCTGTCTGTGTGTGTGTGTGTGTGTGTGTGCGTGCGCGCGTGTGCAGAGTGAGGAGCGAGCCTCTAGCCCCCATGGGTGCCCTGTGGTGAGGCTAGGGCTAGTAGGGTGAGGGAGGAAGCAGATGTTGGGTTTCTTGACCCTTTCCTGAGCCCTTTAAAATAATCCAGCCTGAGGGACTGGAGCAACAGCACAGCGGGTAGGGCACTGCCTTGCATGGGGCCAACCGGGGTTTGATCCCTGGCACCAGGAGTGATCCCTGAATACAAAGTCGGAAATAAACCCTAAACACCACCAGGTATGGCCCCAAAACAAAGACAACAAAAAAGATAATCCAGCCCAGGTCCCTGTGGTAGACTGGAGGGCACCTTGGGCAGTGGGGCCAGTTGGGTGGGGGCCAGACTATGCTCAGAGGCCCAGACTTTTGTTTAGGCACCATCACCAAGGTCCAGCCAGCCCAAGCCTGGTCCCACACCCCAACTCATAACGTTCCTCCCCTTCCCCAGCCAGCCTGGTTCCTGTTGCACATGAAAACAGGGGGGCTCCCACCCCATCTTCTTAGCCCCCTTCCCCCTGCTCTGAAAGATAACGGGGAATGTTCCAGATGTGTGTAGCAGAAGGACTTGGATCTTAGCCCTGACTCTGCCCTACCCCGGAATGCCCTTCCCACGGCCAGCTCCTTCTCTCTGGGGCCTCAGGGAGTCCCTCCTTAATGCCCTGGCAGGGGCGGCTCCTCCCTGTCCTTGGTCACTCTCTGCCCACTGCCCACCTAAAGTGGCCGTCTCTGTCTGTTAGCTCTAACGCTGCTGAAGCGGAGGCCTGAAAGCGTCTCCATCCAGTTCCCTGCTGCCTCCCCACTCTTACGCACCACCTGGAACGTGAGAAAACAGCTTCTGAACAAACAAGAGGTGAAGGGAGGCTTTGAAAGAAACCTGGGATGTGAGAATTGCTGTTGTTTCAGGCACAAAAACTGAAGTTCTGAGCGAGCGGTGAAGCCTCCAGCCCAAGAACACAGAGTAAGTGGTTAGACCAGGTCAGATTAGGGCCCACTTGAGTTCATTATAGCCACAACACATCAGAGCACTTGATCACTTTTTTGTTTGTTTTGGGAGGTGGGGGAGGATCTTTGGGCCACACCCACTGGTGCTCAGGGGTAATTCCCAGTGAGATGCTCATGTGTCATGCCGAAGTCACCTTGGGCCTCTGACATGCAGAAACTAGGACATGCTGTGAGTGCTGTGCTGAGGCAACAGGGTGATCCTTCAGCAGCGCCTCCTCTCACCTGGAGCTGGGGACAGGGCACCAGAAGCCCCTGCAGGGAGAGCTCAGGGGCTGGAGCCATAGGACAGCGGGTAGGGTGCTTATATTGCACACGACCAACCTGGGTTCAATCCCTGGCAACCCATATGGTCCCCCTGAGTACCATCAGGAGTAATTCCTGAGTCCAGAGCCAGGAGTGAGCCCTGAGTACCGCCAAGAGTGGCCAAAACACAATAATCAAAAAAAAAAAAAAGGAAAAATGAAAGGGAGTGTTCAGGGCTCAGCATGGGCACCTGCCAGGACTCACACCTGGCTGGCGGCACAGCCAGTATTCTGAAGGCTGGTGTCAAGGTCAGAGCATATCCGTGTGGTGTGTGTGTGTGTGTGTGTGTGTGTGTGTGTGTGAGAGAGAGAGAGAGAGAGAGAGAGAGAGAGAGAGAGAGAG
>JAOXYA010123444.1:0-10423 GCA_028565675.1 Sorex palustris
GAGAACACGGAATTGTCCTTCCTTCCATGTGACTGGAGATATAAGCCTCTTAATATTAAGTGTCAATTTTTTATTCAGTAAACATGCCTTATTATGTATAAAGTGCCTTACTTTTTACTCTGTAAAATTGTAAGATAGGATTTATCTTTGTCCACGGTTTAGATCTGGATGAAGCAGAGGAAACTTGGAAAACTGAGCATCTTGAAAATTATGATGGTAGTGGTCAACATCTGTGCTTCAGTGACTAAGAAATTGAGGACAGTAGATTATGCCTTCTTGATTGTGAATCAAGAAATTGATGACTCCAGTTTTATACTCTTAATTTAAACCATCTTATTATCTCCATGACTAAAGTATTTTCTTTAGAAAAACCTCATTTTTTTTTCAGTCTGAGAAATAGATCTCTCTGTGTCCAGCTAATTGGGGGAGAAACGTGACATTTATAGATCACTTGAGGTTCTGGAGTGGGTGCAATCTTCAGGTTCCTTTTCAGCTTTGGGACTGTGGTTTTATGATGTCTGAATGCCATGTCTCATCCCTACTGACCTGGGATGGCATTTGGCCTCTGAGATCCAATATCTTTTTTTAATAACTTTAAAATAATCAGTTTAGTTACAGACATTCAATAATCCAATCCAATCCCACCACCATTGCACCTTCCCACCACCATTACTTCCAATTTCCCCAACCACCTGTGAAGCTGGTCTCATAGCAGACCCTTAATAATTTATTTTATGTTGCTTGTTATAAATAATTTGTTAAAAGGATGATCAAAAAAATGTTTTCATAGAAGAAAGTTAAGATTGTTGTACCTCAGCAGGGAGAAATTAAACCATTATATAAGATATTACTAAGTGGTTGTTGCAGGTTAAAGCCTTCTGTGTTTGTATTTTGTTAATTAAGGTTGGTTGCCTTTTACATGACAGTTTATGCAATCTGATGTACTACTCTTTATCAGTGTTGTAGAGTTTGAGATGTCATGCAACCACAAATGCAGCCACGTGCTCCAGGGTGTCCAACATTTTAATGGAGAGATACAGCCGGAGTTAAGTTTTGAACTGGGTGGTGGCTTTGGGGCCTGATCATGACTGTCAAGGCATTCAGAAGTACAGGGAAATGGGAAGTGGTAGCCCATCCCTGACTCCATGAAAACCTGGATATTTCAGTCACAAAATTTGCATAACTGAATTTTTTGACAGATTTTTTTTCTGGATGAGGCTCGTCCGAGCAATAGAGTCTGGTCAGGAACATAGTGGCAATTGTGGAGTTTGGGGGGGGGTTGGCTGCCAGAGCTCTGTTTGGGTGTGTGCTGGGGTCACCCCCCCCAACCCTTCCCCCTCTGGGATGCCCTAGATGACTCAGCCTTGTGCAGAGTTCAGATGAAATTCTGCTGCATGGTGATCTGTTTCAAGATTCTGAGATCCGATTTGCTGCTCTTTTGATTTTCTCTTTGACTTGAACAAAGTTCCTGATATGACTCATGCCTCTCTTCATCACAAGACCCCTGGGCTCATTTTTGAGCTCTTTGAGCTCTGGTTGGAGCTAGCCTTAGCAATCCACCCATAGACCCACAGCTACAGTGAATTTATTGGTCCATGAAAACACAGACCTGCTTCTGAGGCTAGTAAGTGCAACATGAGTTCTGGAAAGACAAAAATCTTTCCAAAAGATCTTTCCAAAAAGATTCTGCCTCTTTTCCATCATGATCTCATGACAATTTACTTAAATATGGTTGGGTTTCCAGTTAGTGAAGATAATCTTCACAAAGTCACCTCCTCTCACCCCAACTTAGGCTGTTGGTTGTAGGGTAGGAGCCACAGAAGAGGAGTGTCATTCCTCTTTATGGAACATTCAACATCTCTTCAGCGTAAGTCTGTACAAGCTAAAGCAATAGGGATCTGCTTCCTGGCCTCTTTTGCACTCTCTCTCTCTCTCTCTCTCTCTCTCTTGCTCCCCCCTCCCCTCCCCCCATTTCATCTCCCTTTCCTTCTCCCTCTCCTTCCTGCCACCTCTCTTTTTTTTCTATGCCTGCCCACAATACCTTGGAGCTGGAAAGGGTCGTACTGCCTCCCGTGTAGTTTTATGAACTCTCCTTAGAAAGTCAATTCTGACTTTCACAATTCCAAATATAGACAGCTTGTTCTTAAATATAAGGGCTTAGCCCAAAAGATGACCGTCTTGCTGCCAAATCTCACATTTGAATGTCCAAAAATTAAAATTATATTATTTTCTCTTTAGATGCCTTGCTTAGCATTTCTAATCTTTTTGTTTCAGGAAGATAGATGGCCCAGATATACGGCATCTATAGGGTGAAGGGGCTGCACTTGAAAAGACAAAAAAGAAAAGCACATTAATTATTCTCAACGTAGCTGCACTCTAATGTTTATGCACAAATTAGAGAAAATTAATATACTTTTGGATGGAGATGAGTGTTTCATTTATTCTGCACTCCCATAGACTTTAAAATGTGTGCTAGAAGAGCACAGGCCTTGGAAGTGTGAGAACCTGGGTTGAATCCCCAGCCATGCCATGCCATCAGGTATAATCCCCAACACCATCATAACAGAAAAAATAAGTAGATGAATTAAAAAAAGAGAAAAGAAATTGCAACAGAGCATAAAACTTGATTACGTGTGTGTTTTAGTTCATTTACCCAACTAGCATGTTTAAACAATCTGTTGTGCTCCAGATTCCTCGAATAAAGAAATTGGCCCATTTCTTCCCTGGGACTATGGATTAAAAGCAAAACTAAACTAAGCTAAAAGGAAAAACAAAAGCAGCTCTCATATGTGTGTAGATGGTACCATGAGAGCAGAAGAGAATGGGAATTGCTGGAGTATGGCAGGTAGGCGCAATGAAGTTTGGGACTCAACCGGAAGTGTTCAGTGGTCATTCCTGGCTCTGTGCTCAAGAGTGACCCCTGCTGGTATACTTAGGTAATTCTATGCACTGCCAGGGATGCAAAGCAAGTCCCTTAACCCCTGTTCTCAACCCTGATAATATCCCAGAGAAGGTGACATTTTCTATGAGTCTCAAGTCCCTGGAGAAGCATTTCTCTAAAGAAGAAAGGAATTGTCAAATTCTCTAGGCCTTGTGAGAGAACAATAATAGATACCAAAGTGCAAAGGTAAACTAGGTGTTTCCCTCTCGTGCTTCTGTATGTCTGAGAATACTTGGTGTTTTGGGTAAAGATGGGGAGATTTTAAGAATGGAACTAGATGAAATATAAGACAGACTGGGTTCAGACCTAAACTGACTTGTCTAACATGCCAAACAAGTTTAGCTTCATCTCAGGTCGTGTGGGTGACATTAAGAATTTTCATTTGAACCCTAACAATCTCAGAAAATCATATTTGAATTTAAGAAAAGTCAGTGAAGACAATGATGTAAAAGAGGTAAAGCCTAAAGCAGGAAGATCTGTGAAGGGGTCAAAAAAGTTAGATCAGACGTGCTTTATACCAAATATTCCCAGATTTATTGTTTCTGGGCATTTTTAAAGTTCCCTAGGTGGGTGTGGCTATATGGCTAGCATTCTTTAGTGACATAGTAGCTTAAGTACTGTGTGTCACTCCTGACTAGAGACCTTTAACATTAAGCACACAATCCACCTTGCTTTGTACCTATGCCTTGGAGATCCCCAAGTCTCCCTCATTCAGGGTCCCTGATTAATTATAAGCAGAGAGCCAGATATGCATGGTCTATATGTCACACCAGTTGGTAAAATTTGATGTCTTAAGTCACTGATATTTGAGGTTCTTACATATTACTGCATGACCTAAACCATTCTTACCACCAGGTCAAGGGCAACGGAAAACTGAATTAATACTGGCTGCAAAAATGAGGAAAAGTGACAGATTCAATGAACAGTATCTTGTGAGAACTTAGTAAGAAAGTAACCCTTGTAATTAAAGATGACAATGAAGTGTCAGGTTGGTGAGACTACTCCATTCCTGTGCATTCACTCTGCTTCCCCATCGATTCAAAATTCTTTGAGAAAACATTTTATGACTGTTTTGTATATAATTTTATATACCCACTCTCTGCCTCCTACGTCCCACTCTTAGAATCATTATATTCTAATCTATACATATATTTAAGTTTAACCATTTGACACACAACTTTGCTAGAGAACATTTTACAAATCAAAGAGTATTTCTGTGGGGGCCAGGCTCAATGGCTCAGCCCATGCCTGGCATGTGGGAGATCTGGGTGACATCTCCTACATGTAGCACTATCCTCCTGTTGTTCATTGATTTGCTTGAGCAGGCACCAGTAACATCTCACAACAAATTGTAAGGCTTGTTACTGTTTTGGGCATATCAAATACGTCACAGGTAGCTTGCCAGACTTTGCCGTGCAGGTGACATACTCTCAGTAGCTTGTCGGGCTCTCCGAGAGGGGCGGAGGAATCGAACCCGGGTTGGCAGAGTACAAGGCAAAAGCCTTACCTGCTGTTCTATCACTCCAGCCCATCTCCAATAGAGCATTTTGGGGATGGTTAGTTTTTCCACAGGTGACCTGCGAGGAGGGGCCTTTTATAAACATTCTCAAGTCTCTAACTGACTTTCTATCATTTCATTCTTTACTATTATATCTATTAGGCCTGCAGAGAGATACTCGAGTCAGTCTGTTTTCTTCTCTCTGTTGAAATGGTTTACAGTTTTGATCGTTACATTTTGCTTAAGCTATTGAATAGAGGGAGAATTCAGGATTATTTATAAGTGTAGCTTACCCATAATGTTCCTCCTCCATTATTGTATGGAATGAAAGTGGGAAGGAGTTATATTTTTTGTAGAAAAATGGGCATCCAAGGGAAGAATGCAATTCTTCACAAGGAGGCCATTTGAAAGCAGTTCTTAAGTTGGAAAAAAAAGTTAATAAAGAATTAGCGTAGGATTCAATTCATTACGTTGAATAACACATGGCTCATTCAGGCAATGCCAAAGCTCCTTCTGAGGCATAATTTAAAGAATCACTCTTAGGTACCACTTGATCCCCCCCCCCAAGCACTTCTGGGAAGGCTCCCCGAGCACGACCAGAAGGATCCCCAAGCTCAGAGCTGAGAGTTGTCCCTGAGCACTGCCACCAGGTGAGGCTCAAAAAAATCCAAAAATTAGAAAGGAATGACCTGAGATACTCAGAAGGTTTTGGTTCGTTCCTTTCCTCCCAGAGGAAATCTGAGAAGGTTGAGAGGGCGCCTGAAAGGGCAGCTGGGGGAAGCAGCCAGACACCCAGCTCTACCTTCTCTCTCCCTCACGCGTTTGCTATCACGAGTCTTAGGACTGGAGATGAGCACACACTAAGCAAGTAAATTCTTACGTTGAAGGGCTCAGTTTGTCAGGGAAATTGCTTTTTATTTCATTCAAGCAGCAATTAATAGCACAGAACACTTAAACAAAAACAGAAAGCTTGTACATTTTGAGAGGCACTTACGTGTGCTTTGTTATGTTATTTTTTCTGCTACATTTTTCTTTCTTGCTTTCTTTCTTTCCTTCTCTCTCCTTCCTTCCTTCCTTCCTTCCTCTCTCTCTCGTTCCTTCCTCCCTCCCTCCTTTCTTTCTTTCTTTCTTTCTTTCTTTCTTTCTTTCTTTCTTTCTTTCTTTCTTTCCCTTTCTCTCCTTCCTTCCTTCCTTCCTTCCTTCCTTCCTTCCTTCCTTCCTTCCTTCCTCTCTCTCTCCTTCCTTCCTCTCTCTCCTTCCTTCCTCCCTCCCTTCTTTCTTTCTTTCTTTCTTTCTTTCTTTCTTTCTTTCTTTCTTTCTTTCTTTCTTTCTTTCTCTCTTCTCCTCCTCCTCTTCCCCCTCTTCCTCCTCCTCCTTCTACCCTTCCCTCTCTTCCTCCTCTTTCTTCTCTTCCTCCTCCTACTCCCCCCTTCCTCCTCCTCCTCTTCCCTCTCCTCCTCTTCCACTTCCCCTCCTCCTCCTCCTCCTTTGTCTCCTTCTTCTCCTTCTCCTCCTCCTGCTCCTCCTCTTCTTCTTCTTCCTCTTCCTCTTCTTTTTTCATTCTGCTTTTTGGGTCACACCCGGCAATGCTCAGTGGCTACTCCTGGCTGTGCACTCACTTCTGGCGGTGTTTGGGGCCCATATCAGATGCTGGGAATTAAACCAGCGAGACACATGCCCTACCTGCTGCACTACCACTCCGTCCCAGGGCTCAGCTTCTCACCTAGAGGCCCCTGAGCCTCTCTTTTCCATTCACACGGTCCCTCTCCTCTTCTAGGAGCTCTTTTTCAGTCTTTAGGGCTCAATTCCCAGTTTGTTAGTGAAGCTTCTGCCCTTTTGACCAAATGAACTCAACTTCCTCGGGGTGCCCATCGTCATTTGTACCCCGCCCCCTCAGAGCACTTTTCTCCCTGTGTGGATGATTTCTGCAACTGCTCTTCTCTCTGCTACACCGTGAGCTTCTGCAGGATGGAAAGGTTGCCTGGTCTGTCTTGGGTCTCCGGGCACCTGCAGGGATCTGGTTGAGAGAAAAGACTTGGTAAACAGAAGCAGAAGGTTGAGCAGCTTTAACCGTAGCCTTGTTGTTTAGCCCCATGAGGAAACAAACCTGCCTTTCTGAAATGTGCAACAGGTCCATGATCCCAGCTGGACACTCCAGTGCCACTCAGAAGCAGTCTACTATAAATCCAATCGAGGTGGCTCTCCTGTCTCTCCTTTTCCCCTGCCCACCCCTTCATCCCACTAGTTTTTCCTTTCTCTCTCTCTTTCTCGTTCCCTCCATTGTTCCTTTCTCCTTCCCTCACCTCTGCCTGTCTTACCTGTCCCTCCTTCCCACACTCTATCCCCTTGTTCCTCCCACCCTCTGCCCACTTGTTCCCTTCTCTCTCATTTGATTGGAAACACTGATCAGAGACCTGGATCATATGCTCCCCAAGTGCTGACCCCAGGAACGCCCTGTCTCCAGACTAGAGCCACACAGACCCGAGGTTTGTCAACCCTTTATTCCTCTAATCCCACTTCCTGTTTTTTGAGTCTTGCTATGACGGTTTTTTTTTCTTTTGGGGTCACACCCGGCAATGCACAGGGGTTACTCCTGGCTTTGCACTCAGGAATTTCTCCTGGCGGTGCTCAGCGGGCCATATGGGATGGGAATCGAACCCAGGTTGACCACTTGCAAGGCAAACACCCTACCTGCTATACTATTGTTCCAGCCCCTGCTATGATTTTTTTTTTTACCTTTTTACATTCTGCCATTTTGGAGCAGGGGATTAAAGATATGGATTTGGACTGGGAGAGAGCACAGCTAGTAAAGTGCTTGCCTTGCATGCCGCTGACCCCAGTTTTATCCCATGCACCACATATGATGTCCCGCCATGATTGATGCTGGAGTGCAGAGACTG
Organism: Sorex palustris; assembly: GCA_028565675.1. Taxonomy (NCBI): domain Eukaryota; kingdom Metazoa; phylum Chordata; class Mammalia; order Eulipotyphla; family Soricidae; genus Sorex; species Sorex palustris. The sequence goes on from JAOXYA010123444.1 coordinate 7,340, forward strand.
AAGTAAGTTCTGAGCTGTTGAGTGTGACCCCAAAAACAAACAAAAGAAGCATTGACCATCTTAACCAGAAGTCACGAATATGTTTTGTGTTTCAATTCAATCTTGATACATGCTTAAGAAGGAAAAATAAGCTGACGGTCAGCGGCCCAGCATTTGAGAGCTCCATCAAGTGAATTTCCACATTTCTTCAGAATGTTAGTGTAGTTGCTGTACTGACTATAACATCATCCAACCCAAATATCCAACCTATGCTTGGCAGAATCTAGGAATATTTTCCTCAGATGCCTTGCTGAAACCATTATGGACCCTTGTGTGTGTATAGTATTTGTATCTGAGAACTTAATTATGCTATGAAAAGGGGCAGAGCTGTTCCCAGGGAATTGTGTCACCTTCTTAAAGACTGACAATGTTCCTGGAGAGGTGGGGGCATGCATATTGAGGGGCGTTGGGGAACATTCCCTAAAGGGGTACTTTATCCTCAGGAATACTGGCAAGTATCATCATCTATCACTCACTCCAGGATTTTTAATACTTTTGCTTCTGGGCCACCAGGAAGTTTGGCTCCTCTTTCTTTTTCTTGCTTTTCACCGGAAATTTCTGGCTATGTTGTTTGGTAAGTTCATGCTTAAGTAGTCTAATCTGTAAAATGGGCTTCTGTGGAGACTTGACAGTGCAATGTGGTGGGTCCCGAAGGTTCGAATCTCCTGGGAGCCTGAAAGTTCCTGGTTCGGCAGACTACAGCAAGAATACATAATTTTAGCAGATTCTCAAGCAGATTCTGATATGAAAGTGGGCTTAGAGTTAAAATTGTACTCTTTGGGGCTGGAGCGATAGCACAGTGGGTAGGGCGTTTGCCTTGCATGTGACTAACCCAGGTTCGAATCCCAGCATCCCATATGGTCCCCCAAGCACCGCCAGGAGTAATTTCTGAGTGCAGAGCTAGGAGTAACCCCTGTGCATTGCCGGGTGTGACCCAAAAAGAAAAAAAAATTGTACTCTTTGTAAAATGCTCAACAGGTAGCACCCGAGACACAGCAAAGACTCTCCTAAGCCCCTTTGCGGTGCCCCTCTCTGTCACAGAGGAAAATCACAGGACATGTCACTTACATGGCCCAAATGTTCCTCTTCCATAAAATCAGAGCAAAGCGCAACGCTTGATTCAAATGGATCATTTGGTCTTTTCCCTGCTGCCCCTTTGATGTTCCACAGTAAGTGGGATTCTGGCCCTGGAAGACCCTGGGGTTATATTGCAGCCTCAGAAATTTAAAGCAACAATATCAGCAAGAGTAGATGTGTATGGTGTGTGTGTGTGTGTGTGTGTGTGTGTGTGTGTGTGTGTGATTTGGGTGTCAGTTTGGTTCAGTTTACATTTCAAATTGAACCCCCAGAGGCTTTCTTGGGGATTGTGTCTTGCTGAGAAAGGAAGGCAGCTTCCCTGGGCGTTACAGCAGATGGAGCTAGAGAGTCAGGCAGGCCCCAGAACCTGGGGTAGTGGGAGGCGGGGTTGGAAGTTGGGGGAAAGTGGGGGGGTCAGGCATCTTTCTAAGGGCTGGGCCCTAGAATCATTTGAACAACTGTTTTTGATTGTAATTTTTTTTTGAAGCCTGAATTCTGTATTCCTTCCTGTGGAATCCTGTTTATGGCATTGAGCCTTGTGCTCTAACATATATTCTAGAAGCATCAATTCTAGAATGATCTAAATACAATTGACCTGCTGAATGACCGGGTCAGCAATCTGAGTCCCCATTGGCCCTAAGACTTTCGAGTCATGCTGGTTCCCTGGAGCCAATCAGAAATGCAACCTTTCAGACCTCAGCCCTACTGCCAGAATCTACATTTAAAAAAAAAAAAGGTTTAAATGAAAATATTATTGAAACCACTTAACTATGTCCAAAAAAAATGTCCATAATGTTGGCAGTATAGCAAATTATGATGAGTAGTTTTAATTGTATCTTTAAGTCATGTTCACAAGCTTAAAACTGCAGATCAGAATTGAAGCAATTCTGGAAATGTATAAATGTCTCCTTAATATACTGATTACAAAATGAGGGAAAAAAATGATGCTGGGGATCTTGGTGGCATTGTGGGGCAGGGCAGGGATTGAGCTTGACTTAACTTTAATAACTACACCTATAGAAAATGGGCCATTCATCCGAGAGATTTCTCCTTGTGTTGTTCTCATTATGAACACACCCAGCTACCATCGCATGGCTGAGGGGCCAGGGGGGCTGTCTGCGGCCTCCTTCTAACTCTGCCTCCTGTTAGCTCAGAGGTCAGTTTTGCTTCTGAACTTCCCCCACTTTCCCGGTCCTTCATGGGTGGTGTCATTTTTTTCTTTTTTTGCTTTGCTTTGCTTTGTTTTGTTTGGAGGGTCACACCCAGCAGTGCCCAGGAATCAGTCCTGGTGGTGGGTGCTTAGGGGGACCATATGGTGGTTCTTGGGGACCTATCCAAGTGCACCGGCCCCAGTTTTTGTGATGTCCAGGGTCACACTCTTGATCATGGTGCTAGGGATCATGGTGGCATTGTGGGGCAGGATTGAGCTTGAGCCCTTATGCCCACCTGCACTCTTCTGCTGAGTCACAGCCTCGACTTATTTATTTATTTTCAGTGAAACAAATAGATTTTACATGGAGGATTTTTAAGGTATGGAGGGGGAGAGAGTGAGAGAGAGAGAGAGTACTCAAGAGAGAATACGGACTTCTCCAAGGGCAGAGGGGGCCCTTACACACATCCTAGCATTAGACACAAAAGCATGAAAGTACACATCTAAAGAGGGGAGATGTGGGTGACACATGTGCTCGGCCACGTGGGCACAAGCACACATGGGCTCGGGCTGCATATGCATCTAGACTTATTTATTTATGTATTTTTGAAGTTATCTAATTTGGACCATGCCCAGCAGTGCTCAGGGCATGCTTCTGATTCTGGGCTCAGTGGTCATTCCTGGCAAAAACTCAAGGAGCTGTCTGGAGTGCCAGGGATGGAGCTGAGCCTTCGCCACTATCTGACTGTGTCCTAGAACCTGGATTTATAGCAGGAGCTCCTGGGAGAATGACAAGCCCTGGAGTGTGAACCATCTGG
>JAOXYA010123475.1:0-10423 GCA_028565675.1 Sorex palustris
AGAGATAGCTCTGGGGTTAAGGTGCTTAATTTGCATGCAGTAGGCCCCAGTTCAATCCCTGGCACCACAAATGGTCTCCAGAACTTTGATAGGAGTGATCCCTAAGCACAGATTCGTGAGTCACCACTGATAACCTCTGGGTGTCTTGCTTCATAAAAAGACTTGTCCTTAAATTTAGAAGAATTAGATTCACAGGAAATACAGTAAATAACTGAATATCAGTTTAAATGAAAGAGAACTTTAGTATTTGTTTTGTTTATATTTGAAAGAAAACTCAAGATTGTTTTAAGGCATCACACATCTGCCTCCAAAACGTAGTATAATCTCAAACTACATTGCTAGAAATAGAATAAGTGAAGGTGTTGGAAGTGGGGTTCATCAAAATATTGTTGAGCATGAGCATCTATAATGTTTATATAGCAAGGATATATATATACACATATATAGTTGGTCTATTGTTTAGACCCTTACTCTGAATTTGCAAATTAGGATCCACAAACATCAAGATCCTTTTCTATTTTTTTTTTCTGTTTTCGCAACCTCTAGTATTCTCAGCGCCCAAAACAGTGCCAGGTCATCACTGCAGAACAGTGAGTATTCATTGAAGGAGTAACAAATGAACCTCAAGAAAAGTGTTAAGAGTGGAAAAGGGCCTTGGATCCACTCCAATAATAAGATGAAATAGAGGTTTTGCTACTCAAACAAGAGGCATAGATGATTTGTGATAACTATCTTAAAATGGTAAAGGACTAGTGAAAAATGAATAAAACATAGTCTTCAGGATGAAAGAATAAATTTCAGTATTAGTCAGCTAAATTTTAGGTCAATACAAAGAAGTACTTTGTAACAATTAGGTCTGTTCAACAGACTAGATCTTCTGTGAGAGCATGCCTGAATGAACCCCATCTGATTCATTGTTGAAGGTTGTTCAAGAGCTTGTTGTTACGCTGAAGATGCTGATCTAGGCAGCCACAAAATTAACCTCTAATCCATGATATTCTCCTTCTGTAAATAGAAGGAAGTGACTGAAAAATTTAAAAGGTATCGTTTTCCTGTGAGGATTTACAATTATTTTCATCTAAATTGAGGCAAAAAGATGAATGGAATCAACCGTGTGTGGGGGCTGAGAGTAGGCAAGATAAAGAGACCAGTATGTTAATAATAGCTGGGAATGATCACTCTGGACAAGATCTGAGTGTTGGAAGTGGGTAAAGGGGTATTCTTCATAACCTTTCCGTCTCAATATTGCAAAACACAATGCCCAAAAGGAGAGAGATAGAGACAGAGACAGAGACAGAGAAAAAAGAAAAAACCCTGTCATAGAGGCAGGCTGGGTCATACGGGGTTGGGGTGGGATTGTAAGGGAGCTTGGGGTCCCTGGTGCTGGGAAATGTACACTGGTGGAGGGATGGGTGTTGGAATGTTGTGTGTCTGAAATCTAATCATAAACCGTTTGGTAAGGGTCTATCTGACAGTGATCCAATAAAAAAATTTAAAAATAAATTGAGACAAAATTATAATGTAATACTAAAAGTGTCAGATGCAATACCAATAAATAGTTCTGTGTTCATTTTGGAATTAGGTATTACCAGAGAAACACTAAGCTTTGAACATGGGGTAGATAGAAAGGAGGAAAGGTGGATATTAGTTAATGTTAGCATGAGAGTTTACATTCCCAGAAAAATATGTTCTCTGTAAACATGACACTGCCTTTATCACACAGTTATCTGACATGTATCTGACGACCAAAAGTAACTAGTAGATTCCCTTTAATATTCAATTATTTTACTATGATCAGGGTTAGAGGGCACCCATTCATCCTGAGTTCTGTTTCAACTTGCTTTCCTTTTATTTTCCTGGATAAGAAAAACTGGCTGAGCACTAGCATGACTGAATTTCTACGAACAAATTCCTTTTAAGAAAAAATGGCAAATATAAAAGTAAAAACTAATGACTAAAATATGTTAATTTGCTTGGAAGACTGTAAAGGAATCCATGGTAATAAGCTTGGTACCTCATAAATTTTTCTATGCACTACATAGAATTTTGATTTGGGGCCCAGACACAGCTGTATTCAGGCCTTACTCCTGGCAGGGCTCAGGAGTGGTACAAGATCTTACTGTACTCAGGCCTTACTTCTGGCAGGACTCACGACTACATACAAAGTAAACTACTTAACCATTATACCATCTCTCTGGTCCCTCTTCTATGATGTTAATAACCTCTTCAGTTTCCAATCTACCTGACATGGTATTTTACAATTTTTCCTAAATATTTGACTTTTATAATTGCTCTATTTTCATGACTAATTTGAGTATACTTTTAAAAGTATGAGTAAACTGCTGTTTGTCTCTATCAGATATAATTAACCAGGGAGCTGGGTTTGTTACTTTTTTAATTTCTCAGTGTAGCAGAAAGTAATAATGGGTCCACACATTCCACCGAGCTATAGGCTAAGACCTTGAAGACTTCTCTTTTGATACTAGACAGACAACAAGCTATAAAACATACCACAGCTCTTAAATTAATCATTGGTATGTTTCTTGATTGGCAAAAAAATATTTTTGTCTTCATTGTTTTTTCCCATCTGATTTGGGCTCTGTACATTAAGAAGAAAAATCACTTGAAGGATTAACCAAAAACTTACTGTGATGATGTAACACCTATCTGGGTGAGAGATGAGACTTTTCAGGCTTCCAAACTGATCTTCACTTAAAACTTTCCCTCCTTCTGTGACTCAAATGAAAAATATACCAGAGTTAGCTCCTGGTAGACTTGGGATGCTATAAAATTGTGGGGATCGAACCATTGCTACTTTTTGCTAGTTCAGAGCAGAGTTTAAACAATGGATTGCCTTTTAATATCTATGCCACTTGAAAATCTACTTTGATAAGATATGAAGAGCTAAAAATTAAATCCAGATTGGCTGTATGCAAACAAGCACCCTACCCTGTGCTATTACCCCAACTCCTTATATTCTTTCTCTCATTTTTTGTTAAGCTTGCATAGCAGAAGAATGCAGCTTCCCTACAAATGAGCAGCGTAGTGTTGAATCCATTAGTTAAAAAGTTAAGTGGTCCATAAATGCCATCTAAGTGATCCTCTATGAACAGAATTATGATAGAAGTGGTTTGTCAGGTTTACCCTCCTTTGAGAAAAGACCCATTTCCAGAGTACTTGGTTAGGTCATGCAAAACAGTGTCTAACCTATAAAATGTAAACACACAGAAAAATACTTTGTAAGCCTTACAAGAAAAATCACATACATTTGAATATAATAGGAATCTGATTGCTTGAAACAAAAAGGATTTAAAGTCTCCTGGGCAAGGGAAACCCAAATCTACTTCCTTTGCGTACCGAGTGCAGAACTCTCATGCAGACTCCTTACCCATAAATAGCGAGTGTGAAAGAAGAAACTCGTGTTTTGTAATAATACATTGATGCAGAGCTCTCTTCGGTCACTTCAGAACCTTAGCACATCTGAAAACAGTGCACAAAATAAAACCAAATAAACTGGGGCCAGAGAGATAGTCCAATGGACTAACACATGCTTTGCACGTGGGGAGGCCCAGGTTTGATCCCTGGCAACACAAATGTTCCCCTGAATACAAAGCAGAAAGTAGCCCCAGATTACCTCCAAGTATTGCTTAAAACAAACAAAAACCTAAATTAAACTTCTAAAACTGCAAAGGGGTCAAGCCTGATATGTGTCTTTAAGTTATTTAGCAAGGTGCCAGGAACATAAAAAGGATCTAAATAGGGAGGGGGGAGGTCCTTAAATTTCTTGATAGCATAGTTTTAGCTATTCCGAATGAAAATTTTGTCCTTTATACTGGCCTAAAGATAATGATTAGCTTAATATAGAGAATATCTCTACTGTCTGATAATACTTATACTTTGAAAAGTTTTTAGCATTTGGAACATTTCTAATGGTGTATAGTAAATTTACAGATATATTTTTAAGATTCCTTGACCACCTTAAAAAATGACATTAAGAGAATACAAGCAAAATTCCATTCATATCATTCTTCTGTGGAAATGCCATGCTAAACTACATTCAAGTTTCTACAATGCATTCCTACTTTTATTCCTGTGTCATATCCCTGGGAAATCTCTAGGTCAGTGGCTTGATGCTGGGGCATATGGATTCTGGCATTACCAGAGCCCCACCTGATGGTGTTTAGGAGACCATGTGCTGCTAGGAATTAAATTTGGAGCTTCCTGCATGCAATACATGTGTTTCAGTCTTTTGTGCTTTCTCCAGGTCCCTTTTGAATATTCCATGATCTTTCTGTGATATCCATGATCTTTCTGTGATATCACCAATTTCTACTTATGCCCAAAGGGAAAATTTAATTTCAAAGAAATTGCTAAAAAATGATAACACAATCTATCTACCCTTTTTTTTTTCACCATTTCCTCCCCAGGCTTCCTGAAAGCTAATTTATTTGCTCTCTCCTGCATCAATAATTTTTGTAATATTGCTTTTATGTATTTTTTGTAAAATAAGTGCTTTAACCAAATATATTTTCTTCTTTCCACATTTTAAAATTAAAGCACTGTAATTTACAAAGCTATTATATACCTTAAGAGAAAAGAAAGAACAATGAATGAACACCTTTCATGGGGATTTTCGCACAAGCCCACAAGCAGTAAAACAGGATGTTAAGGTTCCTCACTCTCCCCAGCTGGCTAGCAATTAGCTTGTTCAATGGTCCCTGAAGTATTGTTTTTGACATAGTAACTGGACATTGCACCTGACTGTTTGTGGAGAGAGGGAGGAGTCACTGCTAGGAAGTCAACGGAGCTCTTTTAAGGGAAGAGCTGCCTACTGCTCGTCCACTTGACTCAAGTCTTGGGAGCTCATCGTCAACCCCAACTGTTCCCCCAGTCATCCCCTGCAGTACCCCACAAGTTTCTTGCTTTTCAATATGATTTTAGCTATGCAGGGTCTTTTACGGTTCCACATAAACTTTGACTGTCGTCTCTTCTGAGTCATTATTTGTATATAAGAATGAGAGAAAAATAAGAGTTTTGTGTACTAGGTTTGTAGCTGATCAGTTTGATGTATTGGTGTACTGTTTCTAACTGCTTTTGAGTGTCTCTTTAGGATCTTCAATGTATATCATCATGCCATCTGCAAATAGAGATAGTTTTCAATTCCTCTATTCCAATTTGCATCCCTTTTTATGTCTGTTTCCTTGTTTGATTGCTATGGCAAAGACTTCCAGAACTGTGTCGAATAAGGATGACAGTGGACCTCTTTGCTTCATGCCTGATAAAATAGGAAAGATTAAGTTTTTGACCATTGCGTATGATATTGTCTTTGATTTGTTCTAGTTGGTCATGATTAACTTGCAGTATGTTCTTATATTCCTATTTTTCAGGTGTTTTGGTTTTGTTTGACTTTTAAATTATGAACAATCTTGTAAAAAACCTTCTTTGTCTGAAATGATATAAATACATGATTTTTTTTCTTTTTGTTGGTATGGTATATTATGTTAAATGATTTGCATATATTGAAGCATTCTTGCATCCCTGGGATGAACAACTTGATCATGGTATATAATCCTTTTAATATATTGCTGGATTTGGTTTGCTAGGATGTTGTTGAGCATCTTTTCATTAAGATTTATCAAGGATACTGGTCTTTATTTAATAGTTTTAGGTATCAGTGTAATATTGGCTTCATAGAGGCTATTATGGATTATTCTATTTCTTCAAATTTTTGGAAGTGCTTAAGAAGGATAGTACTGTTATTTAAAAGTTTAATAGAACTAGTGAACATTTCTTGACTTGGGATTTTGTTCTTGGTGAATATTTAAAATTACTGTTTCAGTTTCTTTACTCAAGACTTGTTCTATTCAGGTTTTCTGCTTCCTCTTGCTATAATCTAGAAGGTTTGTATGATTTTAAGAATTTGTCGGTTTCTTTCAGGTCTTGAGCTAGTTGGAATAAAGTCTTTCTTAATAACATCTTATAATTTTTTTATTTCTGAGATATCCGTTGTAATTTCTTCCCTGGTATCTCTGACCTTATTTATTCTAATTTTTTTCTTCCCCCCACCCCTTGGTGAATCTAAGAGTTTTTATTTTCACTATATCAAACACCCAACTCTTTGATTTTTTTTATTGACTCTCTTTTGTTTACTTGTTTTCTGTATCATTGACTTCCACTCAACTTTTTTATTATAGCTTACCTTATACTTGTTTTGGGATAAATTTGTTGTGTTTTTTTCTTGTTTCTCTAGATTGGAATTTAGATAATTTATTTGAGCACTGTAGGATAACATTAGTTCATCCTTTCTCCTCCTTCTTTCCTCCCTTGCTGCAAGTAGTTTAGGATTATTGGGTTACACCCATCACAGTGCTCCAAAGGCACTCCCATTTCTCTGGATTTATCTTTAACTTCTTCTTTGTCCTTTGCTTTACCTATCTATTAGTCACATATATCCCCAAATCAGACCCCATTACTTGTAAGGTCAGATTTTTCTAAGGAGTCTGCTGGACTTTGTAAGTGAAATATTGCTTTTCTCTTTTTCTTATGTCCTTTGCATAGTTATCTTTTGAGCAATGTCCTTATTGTTTAGGCACAGGGAGACAGTTAATGCTATACTTTTTAGCTTGGGAGTTAATTAACTGGATGATATTTACTCTCAGGTATCTATCATATTTACTCAACCTAAGCCTCAGCTGCCCTTAGTTCCTAGCATCCTAAAAAACAAGGTCCTGATGAAGAGACTTGGATGAACCCAGGACAAGCTTTGAGGTACCCTGGCATCAAAAAGGGACAGGATAAGTACTATTAAACATAATAAATTAAGAGCACGGTTATAGAAAATGCTGTGATGAACCAAAGAGAAGTGACTGTACAAAGACCCTGCTGGTGTTAGGAAGAACTAATCTGGCTTAAGGACTGAAGTCTGGCATATATAGTGAGATTTCCCCAGGAGAGCCACCCTATAAGTTTAAAATACTTTTTCTGTGTCCATATAAAATGACTAGAAAAATTATTAAGAACTGAATTTAAGATGACCATTAAAGTAAATATGGACTAAGGAAAGGAGTATTATGCTCTTAGATGAAATTCTGCCTTTGTGTGGATCTCTTAGCAGGATGAAATCTTTGTCTTAGATGAGCTTCTCCAGAAGGAAGGGCTTTACATTTGTTGATTTTGCTACATCACCTATGCGGAATTGGTACACCAACCCTTAGTGGTTGTATTCTCAACAAGGGCTGTGAGATGGAACAGAGTGAAGCTAGTACGGGAGAAAGTAGTAGATGAGAATGAGGGGCACGGAGAGGAGGGATACTGGCATTGAGTGATACCGGAAAGAGGCAGAAAAAGCCTAGAATGGAATAAATGGCAATTGATCACCAACCCGCCTGGGCCCAATTTCCTCCTTTCATCTATCACCACTGGCCATTAGGAATGGGAAAGCAGCTTGAGCACTAAATACAAACGAAGAGCATCCCATACTTTTGTGAACACTCAATGCACTTTCTTTCTTCCTGGTGTGTGTTCAAATAGCTTTAAACTCTCTGTACAACTTTTGCTCTGTCCTATAGGATCGGGTAGTCGGTGTCTTCATTCTCATTTGTTTGAGGAATCTTTTGATTTCTTCTTTGAATTTCTTTTGATCCAATATTTTTAGCATTGTGTTGTTTTGTTTCCAGGTAATCATTTTATCACTTTCATTTATGATTGAATTTCAGATTTTTGGCTTTGTAGTCTAAGAAGATGATATGATTTCTAGTTTTGAAATATGAATGGTTCAGTTTTAGTCTATCACAGAGAATGTCCCATGTATAGTGAAGAAGAACTGCATTCAATTTGTGAGAGGTTGAGGTCCTGAATATGTATATTTGACCCAGTTCTTCTACCTCTTCATTTAGGAATTTTTGCTTCCTAAATGATATCTTATCTGGTTAAGCAGTGGATTTAAGTCTCCCACTGCTGTTGTGCTGACATCAATGTATCTCCTTGATTATATTGGTAGTTGAGTTGTATACTTTGCTTCCCTTCATTTGGTCTATATTTATAAATGAAAGTTAAGACATTATTATTTTTTAATCCTTTAACCAGCATGCAGTGTCCTTCCCCATCCTTTTCTTATCTTCTTTAGCTTGAATGCTGTTTGGTTGGATACCAGTATGATTGTCTCTTTTGCCTTTTAAAATTTTTGTCTATCATTAACCTGTATAATTTTTTTCCAACCATTGACTCTGAGCCTGTTTTTTATCATGGTTGTTTAAGCTTATCTTCTTTTATCAACACAAGATTGCGTTTTGTTTCCTGATTCACTGTTCTACACTGTGTCAGTTTATGTAAACTTTAAGACCATCGCATCTAGAGAAATTATTTACCTGAAGGGATTTATTGCCATGCCGACCTATATATGTCATGCCTATTTGTGGATCTTGGTTGCTTGTGCTATGTAATGTTTCCTTTTGTTGTTATTTTTATTTTTAACTCATTCCTGGAAATGCTCAGGGATTTCTTCTGGCTTTTCACTCAGAGATCATTCATTATGGCAAGAATGATATTGTACCAGGGATCAAACCCTAGTCATCTGTGTACAAGTTCCTACCTGTTATACTATTGTTCCAGCCCATGATGTTTTCTTCTTATGTGTGCCCTTTCAGTATCTCTCCATAACTGTATTAGACTTCAGATATCTCCTAAAAAGCTGTTTGTTTGAAAATGTTTTATCCATTCTGTCACTGACACTATTTCAGGGTGAAGAATTTTCCGCTGTAAGTTGTTTTCATTCAGTACTTTAAAAATATTCCATTATTTTCTTGCTTTTAGAGTTTCACTAGAGAAATTTGCTGTTAATGTTTTTTTTTTATTTTTTTATTTTATGGCTGCAAGGAGTATCACTGTATTTTTGGTTCTTTTCCTTTAGATTACAAAGTGTTTTAGTGCAGTGTCTCTTCAGGACTCTTGTGCTTGTGATTCCATCTTGGTCTTCAAGTTGGGAAATTCTACCCAATTATGTTTCAACTAGTTTTTCTTCTCATCTTCTCTTTCTGGAATTCCTATAATACTGAAATCATTCCTCTTGGCATTGTCAGTAGTTTTACTTGTATTCTCTCCTATTTTTTCTCTCTTTTCTATTTTGTCCTTGTTGTTGTTGGTTAGGTTTGGGTCATACCAGCAGTGTTTATTGGATTACTCATAACTCTTCACTCAGGGATCCTCCTGTCTCAGGGGGGTATCCAGGGTTCTGGGAATAGAACCTGGATCAGCAACATGCAAGGTAGAGTACTGTGTTTTTGCTCTGTCCTACTGTCCACCCTACTCTTTCTTATTGAGTATTACTGTATGTTTGTGTGCACAGATTCACCATTTGACTTTATTCCTACTGCTTCTTAAGACTTATTACAGCATTTTAAGTTCTGTTACTTCTATTTGGACTCTATCTTTCATTTTTTATAAAATAAAATTCTCTTCCAGTTGATAATCTTTGCTAAAACATCATTTTCAAATCATTGTGTATTAGTTGATTATTGTCCTAAAGGTTTCTTTAGGCATATAATAATACAGAGGTCTGGTGTCACTGGAATGCCCCTGAGTGTTTGTGAACTTGTATTGGAGTATCTGTTTATTTTCCCATCATCTTAGACATTATGTTACCATTTGAATCAGTGCTGTTTATATCTAGATGGTATTCTATGAGTTGGATCTGGAATGGACAGGAGTCTGAAGGCTTTTGGGACATTTGTTCTCATAGAATAAGTGCTTAAATTCCATATTTTAATGGTGTTGTTGGATTATAATCATACAGGTGCTTTGGTTTTTAAGGTAACTGGCCACACACTAAGTCTCTGTAATCCACACTGGAGCTCAAAAAATTCTTTGATTCCCATTAGGCAGAGTCTGGGGCTTGTGGTTATAGTAGGTGAGTGGAACTAGATTGCTGCCCACAGATAACTGGAAAAGGTATCTGAGAAAGTTTCTGGCAGCTGCACTGGTGTCAAGGCAAGTGGTTCTTTGATTTGAAAGTTTAATTTGTTCAGTTAGAGAGATATTACAGTGAGTAAGCCATTATACCCTTTTATGCACCAACTGGGTTTGATACTTGACACCATATGTGACCCCCAGCATCACCAGGAATCATCTTTTTCCATATGACTGTGAGATTTTCCATAACAAAGTTTCAGGCAAAAATAGAGATGTTAGCTCACATGAGTAATTTAAAAAGTATATTGTTATTAATTTTTAAAGGAGTGCAATAAAATTATTTCTGATAAGTTAATAATAGTGAGGTAAAGGTAAAGGCCCTCCCATTGATCATCGATTTGCTCGAGCGGGCCCAATAACGTCTCCATTGGAGACTTTGCTGTTACTGTGTCTGGCATATCGAATACTCTCGGTAGCTTGCCGGGCTCTCGGAGAGGGGCGGAGGAATCGAACTCGG